>JAQFZC010004327.1:0-16396 GCA_034695205.1 Dicyrtoma fusca | reverse complement strand
TATACTGCAAAACTTAAAAAAGACGCAATGTAGGCCTCTTGTTGATTATTTTTACATACAGTAATGAACTCATCAAGTTCTTGCCCGAGCCTTCTTGACCCAAGGTTTCCGCATTAAACCTTCCGACCTCAGCCATCCGGCTAAAGCATTCCATAAGCGTTCCGGCGTAAGCCTTCCGGTCCGAACCTTTCGGCCTGAACATCGTGGCCGAAGCCTTCTTTCCTTTAACTTCCAGCCCGAGCCTTCCAACCTGACCCTTTTAGGCCAAAACTATAACCCGTAGCTGTTGTAGATGATCCTTCCGGCTTGAGCCTTCTAGACCGACCTTTCCGGACCGAGCCCTCTAGCAGTAGCGTTTTCAATTAAGTCTTGTGGCCCATGCCTGGCCTTTCAGACCAAACTGTCCAGCTGTAGCCTTTATGAACGAACCTTACGGCTTCCGAGCCTACGTGCCCGAGCATTTCCGCCCGATCCTTCTCGTTACGTAACTCCGGACTAAGTCTTATAGCCGTTGCTTCTTTGGGTAAGTATACAGAGCGGCAGAGCACTCCACCCGTAGCTTTTTTATGAGTTTTTCGGCCCGAGCCTAACGGCCCAAACCTTTCACCCGGAGCCCGCAACTAAGCGTCACAGCAATCCAGACCGAACCCTCTAACTGTAACTTTGTTATATGAGCCTTCCAGGCCGAGCATTTCAGGCTGAGCCTGCCTGCCCAGGCATTCTAGACGGAGCACTCTGGCGCTAGTCTTGTTAGATAAGCCTTTCAGCCCGAGTATCTCGCCCCGAGCCTTCAAGCCAGTGCCTACCAGCCCAATTGTTTTGTCCCGAGCGTTCTAGCCCAAACCTTTCAGATCGAGTCTTCCGACTTTAGCCCTCTAGCTATATATTCTTTAGGTTAGCCTTCTGGTGTGAGCATGAGCCTTCTAGATAAAGGTTTTTTGGATAAGCCTTCTGGCCTGAGCTTTACGACCCGAGTCTTCCCAACTTTAGTTCTCCAGCCGCAGCTCTTGTAGATAAGCCTTTCGGCTTGATACTTCCTGCTCGCGCGTTCCCGCCTGAACGTTTTGACCTGAACCTCCCAGCCCCAGCCTTTCGGTCTGAACCTTCCTGCGTGAGCTTTATGGCCTGTCCTTTAGCCGCAGCTTTTGCGTTGATCCGTTCGTCCAGCGAGTTACGGCTTTCTTTTTAAGCCGTGTGGTCTAAGCCGTTTGCCATACGTCTTTCGGACTGAGCCATCATGTCTGAGCCTTCCGGGCTGAGTCTTCAGGCTTACTTCTTGTTACCTTTGCATACTGGGATGAGCCTTCCTTCGTGAGTCTACCGGTGTGAGCATTCCAGCGCAAGCCAAGCGGCCCGAGCACAGCGGGATGATCTTTCTCTCCTCTGCCTTCCGGCCTGATCTTCCAAGCGTGAGCCTTTCGGCCTAGGCGTTCCCTTAATTAAGCCTTCCGGTCTGATCCTTGCTGTCTAAATATTAGTGCCAGCGACTTCCAGCCTGTAACTTCGAGCTCAAGCCTTCCGGTCCACACTTTTCAGACCCAGACCTATACCCGAAGTGTTTCAGATGAACCTTCCGGCATGAGCCTTCTGGTCCGAGCCTTACGGACCGAGAGCTTTAGCAGTAGTTTTTAGATCAACCTTCCAGCTCGATTCTTCCGGCTGGACCTTTCCAGCCCGAGACTTCCGGAAAAAGCCCTCCAGCCGTAGACTTTATAGAAGTACCTACCGGCCCAAGATTTCCGGCCATAGCCTACCAGCCTGAACTTTGCTGACCGAGCCCTCTTGATGTAACCTTTTTGGATGAGCTTTCCGGCTGGAGCCTAAAATCTTTAAATTTCCAGCCTTAACCTTCCGGCCTGAGACTACGGGCCTTAAAGTTCTGGCCCGAGCCTTATGGCCAAGGTTTCCGCATTAAACCTTTCGACTTCAGCCATCCGGTCATAGCTTTCCAGCCTAAGCGTTCCGGCGTAAGCCTTCGGGCCGTAACCTTTCAGCCTGAACATCGTGGCCAGAGCCTTCCAGCCCAGGCCTTTTAGGCCACAACTATAACCCGTAGCTGTTTTAGATGAGCCTTCCGGCTTGAGCCTTCTAGACCGAGCTTACCGGACGGAGCCCTCTAGCAGTAGCTTTTTCAGTTGAGTCTTTTGGCCTAAGCCTTCTAGACCGAGCCGTCCAGCTGTAGGCTTTATGAATGAACCCTACGGCTTGCGAGGCTCCTTGCCCGAGGATTTCTGCCCGAGCCTACTGGTCCCATACTTTCTGCCCGATCATGCTCACTACGGAACTCCGGACTAAGTCTTTTAGCCGTTGCTTCTTTGGGTAAGCCTACAGGCCTGAGCCTTTCGGACAGAGCACTATCTCCGTAGCTTTTTTATGAGTTTTTCGGTCCCAGCCTTCTGACCTGAGCCTTTTGGCCCGAGCTTACCAGCTTGCAACTAAGCGGCCTAGCAATCCAGACTGAGCTCTTTAACCATAATTTTGTAATATGAGCCTTCCAGTCCGAGCATTTCAGGCCAAGCACTATGGCGCCAGCCTTGTTGGATGTGACTTTCAGCCGGAGTATCCCGCATCAGCCTTCCAGCCAGTGCCTACTGGCCCAACTGTTTCGTCCCGAGCGTTCTAGCCCAAACCTTTCAGTCCGAGCCTTCCAACTTGAGCCCTTTAGCCATATATTTTTTAAGTAAGCCTTCTGGCGTGCGCCTTTTAGTTCAAGCCTAACGGGCCGAGCCATTCGTCTAAACAGTTTCGGCCCGACCCTTTCGAACCATGTCTTTCGGCCAAAAGCCTACAAGCCCAAATTTGTGAGCCAAGCAATAAATCCGTAGCTTCTTTTGATGGCCTGAGCCTTCCGCCTTGAAACTTTCATCATGAGACTTCCGGCTTGAGCTTTCGACCTGAGCATTTTGGTCTGAGACTTCCGGCCTGAGAGTTCTGGCCCGAGTATTGCAGCTTGAGTTTTCGAGCCCGAATCTTCCAGCCTGAGCTTTCCAGGCCGAAATGTCCGGACTCAGCCTTCTAGCTGTAGCTTTTTTGGATAAGCCTTCTGGCCTGACCTTTCCGAAACGAGTCTTCCCGACTGAGCCTTTTGACCCAAGCCTCCCGGTCCCAGCCTTTCGGCCTGAACCTTCCAGCGTGAGCTTTATGGCCTGAGTCCTTTAGCCTTTAACAAGAGCCTTGTGAACCGAACCCTCTGCCCGTAGTTTCTTTGGATGAGCCTACCAGCCTAAGATAACCGGTCCGAGACTTCTGTCCCGAGTCTTCCAGCCCGAATCTTCCGGTCTGAGCCATCCGGCCTAAGCATTTCGCCATATGCCATCCGGTCTTAAACGTCCGGTCTGAACCATATGGCATGAGCGTTCCGGGGTGAAACTTCCGGCCCGATATTTCCGACTTTAGCCGCTTTGCCCGACTTCTTTCCAAGCCTTCCAGACAGAGCCTTCCGGACCGAACTGTCTAGCACCAGCTTTTTTATATGAAGATTTTAGTCCGAGCCTGCTTTCTTGAGCCTGCCAGGCCGAGCCCTTCAGCCGTAGCTTTTTAAAATATTCCTTCTAGGCTGAAAATTCCGACTCGAGTCCTCTGACGTCAGCCTTCCGGCCTAAATATTTTGGTCTAAACCTCCTGGAATGAGCCTTTTGGCCTGAGAGTTTCCGTCCAAGCCTTCAAGCCCGAACCTTTCGTACCGAGTCTTCTAGCTGTAGCATTTTTGGATGAGCCTCCTGACCCGAGCTTTTTGGCCCGAACCTTCTTGCATGAGCCTTACTGACTGAGCCCTGTAGCTGTAGGTTTTTTTGATCATATTTACGACAATGACGGACCGAACTTTTTGGCCTGAGCTCAACCTCCTGAGCCTTGTGACTTACGCACTCCGGCCTGAGCCTCCTGGTCCGAACCTTCAAGCCTGACACTTCTCAATTGAACGTTTTAGCTTAACAAACCTTCATGGAACTTGTTTTAAGCCGCGTAGCCTAAACCTTTCGGCCTGAGACCTCAGCTTTGATTCTTATGGCCTTATTTTAATGGGCTGAGCCTTTCGGCCTCAGCCTTCTGACCTACGCCTTCCAGGTCTGAGCGTTGCAACTTAAGCTTGTTGGCCTGGGTGGTTTGACCTAGGGCTTCTATCCTGCACCTTCCGCCATGAGGTTTCAGCTTTAAGCTGTGGCTTGTGCCACCAGACGTCGAATTTCGCTCCTAAACTTTCTGACCTGAACCTTCCAGCATAAGCCTTGCGGCCTGATTCTTAAGACCTTTGACTTCCATCCTAAACCTTTTTGACATGAGCCTTATCTCGTAATATTTGTGTCTGCGGTTTTTTGCCTGAGCAAGCCTGACGCAGGAAGATTTTTAGACAAACCCTGGCCGGTAGAACGTTCCGACCTCGGTTTTTCGAGCTGATCCCTTCGTCCAGCGAGTTACGGCTTTCTTTTTAAGCCGTGTGGTGTTAGCCTTTTACAATCCGCCTGTCCGACTGACCCACCATGTCTGAATCTTCTGGCATACTTCGTATTACCTTTCCCTACTGGGCTGAGCCTTCCTTCGTGAGTCTACCGGTGTGAGCATTCCAGCGCGAGCTCATCGGCCCGAGCACAGCGGGATGATCTTTCTCTCCTCAGCCTTCCGGCCTGATCTTCCAAGAGTGAGCCTTTCGGCCTAGGCGTTCCGCACTAATCTCTTGGGCCTGCGCCTTCTAGCCTGAGCCCTCCGTCCTGAGCCTTCTGGCATAAGACTTCCGGCCTGCGCCTTCTGCCCTGAGTCTTCCGGCTTGCGCTTTTCAGTGTGCGCCTTCCGCCCTGAGCTTAGCTTGAACGGGAGAAGCTTCCTGGCCTGGGCATTCTAGCCTGAGCCTTGCGGCTTGAGCCCACCAGGCTAAACCATCCGGCAAAGCCTTATTATATGTGCCTTCCAAGCGCGCCTTGAGCCTAAAGGCTCGAACCTTGCAGCCAGAGCCTTGCTGCCTCAGCCTTCCCCCCCGGGCCTTCCGGCGTGTGCCTTTCGGCTTGAGCCTGAGAGCCCGAACCCGCCGGCCTCAGCCTTGCGGCCTGATCCTTTCGGCCTGAGCGGCCTAAAACCTCTGGCATGAGCCTTTAAGATTGTGACTTCAAGTTTGATCCTTTTAGCTTAAGCCAATTGACGTGCCACTTTCTTCTCTAAGCCGGTTGGCCTTAACCTTATGGTCTGATCGTTTCGGAGTATTCTTTTCGGTCTGAGCTTCCGGACCTGCGCTTTTCGATATGTGCCTTTCGGTTTGAACCTTCCGACCTGAGCCCCCCGTGTGATGCTTCCTGCCAGCGCCTTCCGGGCCTAAAAGCCCTCACGCGTAAACCTTGATATTGCCTTCCGGTCCGAGACTTTTTGTCAGATCCTTACCCTACTAGTTTGACGGTGTGGCCTTAGCTTACTGGACTGAGGCGTTTGACCAGAGCCTTTCGAATTTCGCATTCCGGCCTGCGGCTGCTGACCTGATCTCACCAAGCTGAACCTTCTGGCGTCAACGTTCCGGCCTGAGCCTGCCAGCATGGCGTTCCGCTTTGAGCTGTTCGGCCTGCTTTTTCCAAGATGTGCCTTGCGGCCGGAGCCTTTCGACCTGAGCATTTGCAATGCACATTTTTTTCCTTAGCCATCTAAAATTAGCACATGGGTTTTTTTGGTTGTTGCACAACCCTACGCAGTTATTCTCATGAGGTCATTGTAATGACTTCCAACTCTCCTGATACGTGACTGTTCCTGCACGTGACCATAACGACACGTGGGCGTCGTGACTCGTTACTTTCGTCACACGTGACCTTAGCTAGCGTGACAGACATGACACGTGACAGTCGTGAAACATGCCTGCCGTGTTCCATTTACAAAATTGCTAATTTTGCTTCTTTTCCGGAGTTTCTTGCAAGGCGGTTCGAATGACACTAAATTCGTTTCGTTCGGTCGCGAAATGGAGGTGCAGTCTAACACCTAGCATTTACTCGAGCAGTACAGTCTTTTTTGCGGCAAACTTTTTCTTCATGTTGGACGTCTTTTTTGAAACGCGGTTCTAATGAGACCCTATTTTTTGCGATCGGTTGAGAAATGGCTGCAATTTTCATTGTTGTTGTTCATGACAATATTTACGTTGAATTGGGCGTTAACAGGACTTTTTTAGATATTTCATAACAACGACTACTTATTTTAAAAAATTGGCTTCAGTGTACATACCTCCATGTCGTATTGCGGTTCGAATGAGACCAAATTTGGCATGGTCGGTTGAGAAATGGCTGCATGGTTCATTACTATACTTTAAAATGGACATAAACAGGCCTATTTTTAGTTATTTTCTAACAAAGACAAATTATTTCAAAAAACCGTCTTCAATGTGCACCTCTTTGTTGCATTGCGGTTCGATTGAGACCAAAATCGTCCCGATCGGTTACGAAATGCAAAGGAGAGTTCATTACAATACGTTAAAATGGACATTAACAGGCCTTTTTTTAGTTATTTCCTAACAACAACCATTTATTTTAAACAACAAGCTTCAATGTACGCCTCTTTGTTGCATTGCGGTTCAAATGAGCCTATATTTGTCGCATTCGGTTAAGAAATGGCGAAGAAATTCAGTACATTGCATTACGATAAAATCGTCCAAAAGAGGCCAAAATTGCGTCTTTTTGAAATATTGTGTAACAACCGTAAACTTTTTTCTTAAAAGGGCTTCATACAACAATTCATCTTTTAATTGCGCTTCAAATAAAACCAATACTGTTTTATTCGGTATACAAATGGCTGCTGTACTCGTTTAAATTCAACTCTGGCGAAGCAAGAATTATGGCTAGCAAATTGTGGCCTGATTCTTCCGCCTTGAGCCTTTTGGCCTGATCCTTCCGGCCCGAGCTTCCCAGTCTGAGCCTTCTGGATCGAAGGTTTTGGCTTCAGTCATCTGGGATAAACTTTAGCTATATCATTATGAACTGAGCTTTTCAGACTAAGTCTTCTAGTAAAAGCCTGCTTGTTGATTCTTTTGGCCTTAAGTTTGTGGCATAAAAATTCTGCTTTGAGCTTGCTGTCCAACGCCTTTCGGCCTGAACCTTTCGACCAAAGCCTTCCTGCCTGAGCCTTCCGAGCTCAGCCCTCATCCCCGAGACTTATGCCTTACGGCCTGAGCCTTCTGACTTATCCCTTGGTGTCCGGACCCACCGGCCTGATTCTTCAGGCCTCATTCATCTGCTCCGAGACTTCAGACTTAGGCCTTCCGGCCAGAACTTTCGTGCCTGCAAAATGTTGGGCTGAGCTTTCTGACATACCCTACTGACCTTGTTGGTTAACCTTGTAGAGTGATTCTCTCGGTGTGAACTTTCTTTGCTAAGCCTTCTTGCCTGACTTTTGTTGACCTGAACCTTCTTGCGTATGGCTTTATTCAAACCCTTCTGGCCTGAGAAAGCTGGCCTAAACCTTCTGTCGGCCCTTCAAACCTGAGCCTTCTGGCCCGAGAATTCGGTCCTGAGCCTAATGGCCTGAGCATTCCGGAAAGACTTGTTGTGACTTCAGCTTTCTGGTCCAAACCTTGTAGACTGAGCCTTCTGTCCTGAGTATTCGGGGATTGCAATTTTTAGTTATTTTTTGATCGTTGCATGACCTTGCACGCTTTTCCGATCACGTCATAATATATGATAATGAATTTCGACGGTCATGACACGTGGACGTCATGAGATGTCTTTACATCATATTTACATGTGACTGTCTTGACGTGTGACCATTTTGACACGAGACCGTCGTGACACGTGACCTTCGTGACACGTAACTCTCTTGACACGTGACCGTCTTGACATGTGACCGTCTTGATATGTGACCGTCGTGACACGTGACCGCCTTGACACGTGATCGTCTTGTCACGTGACCGTCTTGTCACGTGACCGCAATTAAACGTGACTGCAGTATTCCGTTTACAAAATTTATAAGTTTGCTACTTCCATAGTGTTTTTGTTTTAAGACGGTTCTAATGACACCACATTCGTCGCAATTGGTCGCGAAATGGCGGTGCAGTATATTAGAATACGTAATATTTACCCCTGAAGTACTGTTTTTTCGCTATTATTGCGTGTTTGGTTTTTCAAAAAATGTTAAACATGCTTCCCATACGTCATCATCTTTGAAACGCGGTTCAAATGAGACTATATTTGTCGTAATAGGTTGGGAAATGGCTGCCTGCGGGGTATAGTACAATGAGTTAAAACGGGCAGTAACATGTGTGTACGTCTTTGTTTACATATTACGTAACCTACACCACCTATTTCAAAAAACCGGCTTCAATAGGGCCCTCCTTGTTATATTGCGCATCGAATGAGACCAATTTGGTTGCGATCGATTGACAACTGGAGAAGGAGTTCATTACATTGCGATAAAGTCGCTAAAAACAGGCCAAAATTACGTCATTTTTAGAAATTGTGTAATAACCGTCAACTTTTGTTACAAAAACGCTCCATAGGGCCCTCCGTCGCTTACGTACGCTTCAAATAAGTCCGAAACTTCTTTATTTGGTGTATAAATGGCTGCTGTACTCGAGTGTGCACGCTCGGGTGCGCAAGGATTAATAGTAAGATGAATGAAAACTGCACAAAAAATAAAACTTTCTGTTTTCTTTTATTTCATTTAGTTTATTATAATACAAATAAAACAAATATTGAGTTTAATTCCAAAGATCGAATTGAATTATCTCGTCAGATTGAACGAAAGTCTGTTTTATTTAACAATAATTACGCAGTTGCTTCAACATAAGTATAACATTATTATTTATCTACGTAAGAATGTACGTACTATTTTAAATATATTTTCTGTGTATGTGTACACGTTCGTAGCAGCATTGATGCCCACACATTACAATTTATACTTCGCATCATAACTTTATGAACTCATAATTTACGCTACATCAACTACACTTAGTTTACGTTTATAGTAACAATAGCAATAATCCAATCACAACTAGTTTAGACTTTTCTAGGTGAAGTGTGAACTCTAAGACAGATTACATTATTTGCCTGAACTAATGTTTTCATTTTGGGTAGCATTTCTTTGTACAACAATAGCGCTACCAAAAATTACAAAACAAAATGTATAAGTACTTCATACTTTGTAAATTACTAATAATATTAAAGTACAATGTTCACGTCTAAATTTTACTTTATTGCTATGTCGCTCCTGTCCTCTTCTTGCTTCATATGAACCTAGAGCGGTACTTTACGTATCTGGAAAAAGGATCTGCATATTTGTAAAGTCCTTTTATCTTCTAATTATTTTTGTTTTTACACACAACTTCAGTACACACCTTTTAAGATTAGATTACAATAATAATGGAAGATCCCTATGCACATTATTTAAATGTTAATAATAATTGCAATAAAAACACGAGTGAATTGTTAGAATGAATGAATTATGCCCCTGCCCGCAAACATTAATCTTAATAATCTAACGTTTCATCAGAAAGTAAAATACATACTTACTTAACTAAATACCTTGAACTTCATAGTAAACTTTATGGAATCTAAATCCGAGCTACTTAACAAGAGCTAAAACTAGTGAACATTAACACATTTACAATAATTAATTAATGACAATAAAATTATTACTTACTATTGTTAATTTAATTGGTTATTATTTAAACATTCATATTACCTACTTAATTATTGGCCTTAATTAAATATTCTTCCATAATCAGTAATAATCTCCAACATTTTCTTCGTAATTACTTGTTACAGTTATTTATTTACCGTCACCACCATACCACTTCGAGTTAATTCTGCCAACAATAAATCTGAACAACACTATTTAAGTTAATTCAATGCTACACACTGCTTAAACAATTACACAGATATGACCCATGTAAACACGAAATAATCATAAATGTTTATAATTAAGCAATACTAAATACTTTTAACCATAATATAATTAATGCACTATAATGCACCCCTCCACAACTCCATTTTACTTTCTGTCTATTATTTTACTTACAATTGAAGTTCAGTGATCGTGATCAGTGATCACGATTAAAAGTGTCAACAGGAAGTACAAAAAAGTCAGTAATTACATCTACACCTAAAACAAAACAACTCTACTACAAATGACTACTTTGAAACCAAACTAGAATTTCTGGAAGTTTACATTAAATATATCATGCATGGCAGCAAGTTTCCATTTAATGTGGGATCTATTTATTGTACAATATTTTAGTAGAAATCTTAAACTGTTATAGCTCGAATTTCAAGAAGTAAGTTTAAAAAACGAAAAAAGCTATGCTTCTGATGTAAATAAGATTACAGAATTCATGCATTATGTAGGTACCGTATTTCCTCGAAGAATTTTTGTTTTTTACTTTTCCAGGAGGGATTTCATAGAAAGGGGGAGTTAATAGAGAGGGGGGATTATTCTTTTTAGTCACATTTATGGAATGCATTACATTCAAATCAATACCAGTCATAATATACCAGGGGAATTAATAGAGATGGGGAATTTTCTCTTTTTACATTTCAGGGGAGAGAATAATTAGAGAGGGGGGAATTATTCGAAGAAATGCGGTATATGTAGAAATTCATGCATTATATAAACGTAGAAATTCATGTATGTATACTAGTCTCAAACCACAGCCCAATGCTCAATGACAATAACAATGACTTTGAACGGTTAGATCACAATATTCTAGTAAGACTGAAAATGAACTGAATGAAGAAGATGTTACGAAGAATTTAAAACTTACTGGTAGTACATCTGTTTATAACATGGTAAACTAGTAGGTTAGTATTATTACTATTAACAACTATAAACAGTTTCACCAATCTAAATTACTTTCTAAATTACGACGGTGGAGGGGGTGGGGGCTGACTTTGATCGGGTGGAGGTGGGGGTGGTGGGTTCATTCCATATCCTTGCTGTTGCCAGTACATTCCTGGAGGCGGTGGTTGTCCGCCGGGTGGGGGTGGAACAGGAGGGGGTGGACCCCCCCAGTGACCACCCCACTGTCCTCCACCCCCCATTGGGGGTGAACCCATGGGGGGGTAGCCTGGTGGGTAGCCCCAAGAATTGGGCGGCGGCGGGGGTAGCATTGGTGGTGGTGGTTGAGAGTGTCCACCGTGGGGCGGTCCAGAATTCTTTCCTAAATCTCCAGGTGGGGGTGGTTGATTCAATGGATTCCATCCTGGTGGGGGGAAAGAGGGAACGGGGGGTGGCGGTGGAGCAATTCCACCTGCAAAAAGTTTTAACGAACATTTTAAATCGTTGTCTCCCTTTCACAATGTGAAGCAACTGCACTCATTTACTGCTACTATATAATTATGCCAGTAATTGTTATGCATTCATATGCAAAATTTCATTTACCCATTTGTGGTGGAGGTGGTTGCATCATCGGCGGGGGGCCATTGGGTGGCTGCATGTTGCCTCCGCTCATCTGAGGTGGTCCAGGAGGACCGCCTCGTGGTGGTCCGGAGTGATGATCCCGATCACGGTCCCGGTCATTTGAACTTGGCGGAGGAGGAGCGGCAATAGCTTTGGGAGCGGATGCCTTTTCAAACAGATTGTGTCCTCCTCCGTGGGGTCTGTTTCTGGGGATACGAATGGTCGCTTCCTCTGACTTGGGCGGTGCTTCACCCAACTCAGCCATGAGGGACATGTACTCCTCGTCTATCTTAGCTTTCTCGTTAAAATTCACCACTGGAGGTCCACCTGCTCCTGGTCTCTTAAATCTGCAAAATTAAATAGCAAATACGAATTACAAATGCACTAAGTATATTATGAAAAAAGATTAAAATGCGTGAGGCAATAGCAATACATACATACTTAATAACAGTCCAAGAAGTAGCAACGAAATACAATTAGTATCGCTCACCTGCAATCTCTGGCGATGTGTCCTGCGCCACCACAAACCGTGCAAATGACACTATTGGTCACATTTGGTTTGTCGGGACAGTGCCAAGTGCGATGAGAAGTGGCCCCACAATTACTGCATTTGGGTCCCTCCCCTTCCCGTAGGGTTCCATTGAGGAGGGCCAACTCCCGTAGCTGGTTCTTCCGTAAGTCGTTCTGGGACTCGGGCATGTCGATGCCCTGGCGTATGATGTCCTTGATCTTCTCACATGCCTTCTTGACAGAGTCGGGATTATTGCTGGTGACGTAGGCGTGCAGGGGCTCGTCTTCACCCGGAAGTGGATGCCCCGCCTTCCCGCCCACCTTCCCCTCCTTCACACTCCCCTTCCCCCGAATTATTATTTTGGCTCCTGTGTCCTTCTCCAGTCCCTTCAGCGTATTTCCACGCGGTCCAATCAGAAGACCCACAAAGTTTATTTCCGGATGCTCCTCTTGTGGGATAGGGACACGATCCACTATCTTGATTATCGGCGCCCTTTTACCCAAAATCATTTTATCATTTGTTATTTTTATGAAGATTATGGTAAATATTAAGTGGTACAAAGCGTTCAAAAACCATTGTGGAAATTGCAACAAATAGAATTAGAAAGTTATAGATTTCTTCGAGGTCATAGAGTGCTGTTCCTTTTCAAACGTATAATAACGCGTTTGACTGTTTTCAAAGTTCAACTAATTACAAAGTTTTGCTGTCAAAAGCATAATACATAACTAGGTGTGCATAGACTTTTCTTAATTCGTAACTCCACAGCGCAACGTTTTGGTTTAGGAGATTAAAAGTATCAAGGGGTTTTGTTTTTTTTGCCGCATTGAAATGTAAACTGTTTTTTAAGGTAACGATCTAACAGTTTGCCCTATTAAATTCCCGAGATATCATTGTACATATGAAAGGTGGAGAGAGAAGTAACAGCTAAATCTAAAAACAATTCTAAAGCAAAGCGCAGAAAACAACTGTTGGAAATAGGAAGTAGAGATAAAATGAAATAAAAAATGTACCTGTAATCCGCTGGAGGTTTATAATCCGGATTAAGCTTAAGCAGCCGCTGAATCAATTTATGGCGTTCCTCCTCCAACTTCTTTCGTGTCCTGTACTCCCGCGTATTCAGCCTCTTGCCGTCCGTTCCATAAATGGGCTCGGGAGAAGGTGACCTGACATAAACCAACAGCAACCACACATGGAGACCATCACATAGAAATTCTTTTTACATTTTTATTTATAAACGCATTGGACAACGCGCCTAATTTTTATTATTCTATACTCTGATTAGGGAAAAGTTATTTATTTCAAAGGGGATCAAATCTCTAGAAAATAAAAAAAACAGTTAATTTAGTTGTTCCATTCATTTCCACTTGGATGGTTTCTAAATTCGGTGACAATTCTCCGCGTGGTGGCTGCTTTTATTTTTAAAAACCATTACAAAATTCTGGGTCTTCCCCCAAAAAACTGTCACAGCCTCGACCCAATCCAAAAACTCCGGTCCAACCAAGCAGCAGTACTAGCTACTACAGAACTGGAGACTGCACGCAAGCTAATAAAAAATTTTATTAGATTTCCCCTCGTATTTTTAAGACAATTTTCAAAGTATTAATGTGTACATCATTAAACATGATTAAACATTACATAATAAATAGTATAAAAATCTTAATAAAAAATTAAAATATTAGATTGAATCTAAAGCGGAAATGCCGACAAGTGAAAAAACACATGGAGCACAACAATTATGAATATTAAAATTACAACAGCTGCATATATCATAATATATTAGGTGATTTACATACAATTGTATACAAATGCTAAAAATACAATGGGCATTCAGGATTCCGATGCGAGAAAAAATACTCCGAAACTTTTCAAGTTTTAACAGTTTCGAAAGCATGGCACGGGTCTGCTGTTTCAGTTGGAGGACCGTAAGATTGTGAAGGCTCGGAAACGAAGAATGTACGTACGATTTTGGAGCACAAATGTACCGTAAATCTCACATTATTTCCAACAAGTCAACTTTCAATTTAATGCACAGTATTGGGGATTTGAAAAGTTATTTTTTGATCAATAACAAATACAAAAGTTAACCATTTGTACAAAACCGTAACAACCACTAAGTTCCTAATGCAATGTTGTAGATTTAGGAACCTATGGGGAACTAATAAAAGATTTACGGTATTGACATTGAAGGAGTTGATATATAATTATAAAATTAGTATTTCGTTTTGATTTGAATTTTTGTTTTTTTGATTCGGACCTGTCCTCGGGATTCGGCGGAATCCCTAAATCTCCACTTCGTAGTTTTCTTGTTAATTCTTCAATTTGGAGTTGAGCTGTAAGTTGAACATGTTAAAAAAGAGAGAACGGGGAGCACCCAAGAACAAGGCACACCCCATTCAAGCAAATTAATATCCCATGTCAAAATTAAATTCGCATTGTTTTTCAATTATTTTATGTACTAACACGATAGTAAAGTCAAAATACAACCACGTGACAACACTGTTTGTATGTACACTGTCATTGTTTTGTACTTCACTTTGACAAAAATAAAACAAAAATTATTCACATCACAAATTATTACCCACAAGATAAAAGCAAATTGATAAGTTCCTCAGAAAACTGTATCTTAAAATTAATCAGAAATGCCTACGGGAGATAAGAAAAAGAAGGACTTCTTAAGTTCTTAATTAATCCTTATTAATAATCAATGCACGCATTAAGAATTTAAAGGAAACAAGTCCTACAAGACGATCTTATATTTACTGGGTTTTCGATTTTTGTTCCTTTTTTAAAAGACTGGGAAATTTCAACAACAGAGCGGCTTGTCAGAGATCTAGGAATGGTACGATACGTAGGTTACTGAAGAATACATAGCAATGTTTTAAATATAAGGGATTAATTTTACTAGTAATTAATTAACCTCTAATTAATCGGTTAATTAATTAATCATAATTTGGACTGAAGATTACTGTTCGTTTTCTACAGTAAAGTCAGAATGACAGACTGTTCGAATTGAGCTGAAAAAAAGAAAATCAATAAAATGATTATCTTCATCATCCCGCCTCTATAGATATGTCTGTGCCGCCGTTCGACTGTATTCTTGGCTTTTCTGTAATTTTTATTTTCTGTCAATACGTAATCTGTAGCAGAATCCTATTAAAAAATTAGATAATTCCGTGCTAAGCGCTTAAGAGCGATTCTGCACATTAGTATTAAGCTGAAATGTTAGAAAATTCAAAATTATCATTTCGACTGATGCAGAATCAAGGATAACGATTTACGATCAATGACAGTTCGATTAATTCGTTGATTGACTGCAATTTGTTTGTTGATTTGTAGCAATTTTGATTTTTCAGTATTTTCATAATTTTCCCAGTCCTTCGCCCGCACTAAACTTTGCAAGCTGAACAACAATGATTTCATTCCAAACAAATCATCGTACAGTAACAATAATTTAGTCAGTATAAATCCACTCTTTTAAGCTGTTACTGTACTAGAATTCTAGGCTTTTCTGAATGTCGATTGTGACTGAACTTGTACTTCTGTCAATTAAGGTGCTACTATACTGACGTAGGTACTCTGAAATACTATTCGTGTACCGTGAGATTAGCAGATATGCCAGTAACTAGATTTCGATAAAGAATTAGCACGTATAATTAATTACTTTGATAAGAATTAAATTTTTGATTAATGATACAGATTACAGATTGGTATTGCAATCAGCAGTACCCATAGGTCTCTAGGCATCTATAGGTTTATATATTAAAAAGTTGATTATCTTCTTTTTAATTAGAAATTAACGACTTCAGGCCGTCGGCCAGATCATATTTGTGACCACAGCGACGAGGGTCATTGTATAATATTATCATAGTAATTCGGGTCACAACACTCAAAGGAATGTGGTAACGATTATACGTATAACGATATTTAATAGTTATTGAACTGAGGGTAATAAAATGATTGAATTAAGAATATATACAGTATTTATATTAAATATTAATATTATAAATTATAATCAATATAGGAATTTAATGCTTTGGTTTTAATGGAAGTGAGTGGGTGCGAAAAGTCAAGATAAACCTACCTATATAAGCTTCTTGTTGATCCGGAGGGAGGTCTGAGGGTAAGATGGTTGGCATGCCAGGAATTACAGCTTTCTCATCACTGTTCCCCATCCAGCGGGATCGTCTCTTCCGCTTCCGCTCCCGTCCATCACGGTCATCGTTACCCTCACCTCCATTCCCGAAGGAATCGTTACTATCTGTTTTAAACAAAATCAAGTTAAACCCACATGCTAAACAATACGTCAATACAAAAATATTAAAATTAAACCAAGTTGAACAGCGTCACATCCTGCTCTAAATCATAGTCAATAGTAGAAATTTCCCAACACAAGGTGCTTACCATCATTTTCTCGTTTGAAAGTGCTCTTAGAGACCAAAGAAGACGATATATTATTGGTTCCCGGGTATCCAGAGTAATACTGAGAACCTCCGCCTCCCCCTTGGGGCTCACTCCACCGTGAGTAGTCAGCAGCCA
>JAQFZC010004326.1:0-16398 GCA_034695205.1 Dicyrtoma fusca | reverse complement strand
ACTCGTAAAAGCTAAAATCTGTGTTGCGAAAAAGGCGGTAACTTACAAGTATACTCCTTTGACACTTGAATTTTACAGTTTTACACAATAAAAATCTAAAACACAAATCAATTCATTCAACCTGTACAACTTTTATTTAATTTCTTAAAAATATATTCTGAAATTATTTTAGTCTTCCGTTTCTATCCAAACTGCTTAAGAACACAGTCAGCATCTGAATTCTGCATTTTTTGGAAGCAAAGCAGCGAAAGCGAAAAAGGTAACTGGAAAAATTTGAGACTCCCAGTCTCTATCTAAATAATTTTTAAACAAGTAAGTTCTACCTTTTGTCATACTTTTTAAAAATTTCGAACGTATTTCTAATATTTTTAAAATGCTTTTTAGATTTCAAAGCCATTAAATGTTTGTCAGTACCTCCGTACGCTTAGTACTGACTCATGTGCTTTTTACCAGTAACTGAATTGATGAAGTTTAGCATCTTTTCATTGATGAAGAATATTTTATTTAGATTGTCAATATTGTGAATCTTACTAGTTAGATCGACAAACTACAAATTGACAAGAACACTAGCAGTATGCTGTAATAGATTTTACCACTGATGTTTTTCTAATTCTTTATTTGTATAGGTAAATATGAAGGGGATCGTCAGTCTCCAAATGTAAAACGTTTTATAATTATTTTTGTAGGTTATACTACTGAAACAACAATGGATGAACTAGTGAGCCAAGTAACTCAGATGAAGCAAGTTCTCGCATGTGCCAAAGACGAAGATAAACCTGGTTTACAAATGATGATAGATGAGCTGGAGCAGCTACTTTCTATGTACAGTGACTCTAGTGAACTAGAGAGTTCAGTACCTGTCTGCGGTAATCCTGGATCCAGCTCTGCAACCTCAGCTATCTGTAATAATGATGAAGACGAAGAATATCTTCGGTTTCAAGTAAGTTACACTTATACTTGAATAGACTTTGAAGGAATAATTTTGTAAAGTGTTTCCGTGCTCATAAATTCCTGTTTTTTAAAATGATTTTCAGGCTGAAATTGCTGAAATCGGAGGAGACTCCGCATCCAGCGATGAGAAAGAAGCGGGCTGCAGTGAACTCAGCCAAAGCTCCGTCCTTCCGCAGGAGAAAAGTAAAGACACCGTTATTGCAGAATCACTATATGAATCGTCGGAAACAGACCCTAGCCAGACTTTAAAAGTAATTTAATATTTTAATCGTATAATAATATTGATTGTTATAAAATGTTAAGACCTGAAAGCTAGGCAAATGCATTTATTCAGAATTTCTTTCTATGCAGGACGAACTATCTGCATTAGAGGGAATGAAATGTAAAGCTCCTCATGAACACCATTGGGGCCAAAATGGCTACTACAATGCAATAGTTTTAAACGTTGAAGAATCTGATTGTAAGATAGTAACCACTTTTTTTTAGTATGGTTGGGTATACGTATATATAAGTATGCGTATAGCGTATGCACATATCTTAGTGAATGATACATGATGAGTTTTATTTATGCAATCTAATAATTTGAATGTTTATTCATGGTGTAGGCGATTCGTTGGATTCGATTTTTGTTCGTGTTGTATTTTCACAGCCGCTTGTTGAAAGCATGCTACCTTGTTCCTATTATATGGAAGGCCGGTGCAACTATGATGATGGTGCATGCAAATATTCTCATGGAGAAATTGTCTCCCTTTCTCAACTTAAAGAATATGTGTAAGTCGTAATTTTTCTGAAACGTTCATTATAACATATTTTATCTCATGGTAATTGTGTACATATGTTTCCATGTGCCAAAATAATATGGTATTTTGATTTGATAATAATGGTAGTTCATTCAGTTGACAATCAAGTACACTCTCACTCGCTCAGAAAATCTATTTAATAATGGTGCCTTTACATATTATGCATCTTATGTTGCATTTCAGAGAACCTGATTTTTCGAAAATTACTAGCGGTTCTAGAGTTCTAGCAAAATATTCCGACAGGTTGTGGTACAAGGCGACAGTCACCGGTAACTTGTTTGTAATATATACATATATCAAAATAATTGCTGCATTCGCGAATCTATTGTACAACTAAGTATTTTCATGTGTTTTAATTTTTAAAATTTGGTTGCAGAAGTAACAGATTCTGGAAATTGTGAAGTAAAGTACGATTCATACGCTGAAAATTTTACCGTACCTTTGCATGAAACCGCGCCGCTATACCATGACGAAAACTCGGTTTCCGAAAGTAGTTCTTCTGATGACAGTGACGGTGATGACGAGAGCAGTAACGAAGATGTCATAACAAGTGATATGATGTTTCTTCAAATGAGGGCAACCGGGGCGTTGGGGGATTGGGAAAAACATACCAGGGTAAACTTTTAATTTAAACTCCAGAATGTAGACTCGATGATGTAAGTTTAGTATAATGGCATTATTAAATTCAGATTGAAATTGCTTGATCTGTTTCAATTAACCAGGGTATTGGCTCTAAATTGATGGCAAAAATGGGATACGTTCTTGGAACTGGTCTAGGCCGGAAAGGTGAAGGTAGAATTGAGCCAGTAGACGCTGTTGTGCTCCCACCAGGCCGATCTCTAGATATGTGTATGGAGTTGAAAGAAAAAGCTGGGGATCAAAATATATTTAGTGTTGAAAGAAGGTTGAAACGTCAAAAGAAAAAAGAAGCTCAGAGAGCACAGCGAGAAGAGGCGAGAAGTAAAGAGACTGAATCTGTGTTTAATTTTCTAAATACTAAACTGTCACAATCGCTATCCAAGAATAAAGGTGAATTCAAGAAAAATACCGTAAACGTCCAAGAACTGAATAAGGAGACAGCTAAAAATTTAAATAAAAAGATGTTAAATTTAGGAGAAAATATTAAACAAGTTAACAAAGATATAGCAAAATTAAAAGAAGGCATGAAACGGCATCAGGGACGGGACCAAGAAACAGTTGATAAAATGAAATCTAAGCTGGAATCTATGGAGCACGTTTTAAGTAATCTTAAAAAATCTGAAGTTGCGATCGAAAGTGAACAACGGCAGAGAATTGATAAGAAAAAGTTGTCAATATTTTAAAGTTTCGTCTAGTTCTGATTGAAATCAGTATTACATTTGGTAGTTTCTCTTAAAACATGTTAAAATGAAAAAAATAATGAGTACATGAACGTTTTCTACTGACCTCTCGAAAATGAGTTGTGTAATTTATTATTGTTGTGTCGTCTTGTCTTTGGTAATTTTGCTGTGTTCGATTTAGTACTAGTACTAGATCCAAATAAATGGAATGTATCTACATAGGTACCTATTAATGTAAATTTACATCTCGTTGAAATAAATCGTTATGTATGGCGCTTGTCGCTAACTACATTTAAATCTCATCTAAATGGCATGGCTACAAAATTCTTTTAAATCTGAACGTTAGAGGCAGTCACGCTCTAAAAAAATTTACTTTTATTTCTTCAGTGGTCATTCCCATTATTTTTAAAATTCCTTTAGCTTTACTATTACATTAATTTTTAGATATTATTTCATTGCATTTTTCTACTGAACATTGCACTGTATAGTACTGTACTGTACTACTGTACCTAATAAAAGTAATAATTAATAATACATTAATGGAGCAGAGCTGCAAACTGTAAAGTAAAACATATACAGCATTTAGCAGTAATTCAGTCAGAATTCAGACTTCAGACTGAGACAGACTTCACCAGATGTTGTTTTGTTATTATTCAGCTCAGCCCTTATAAAATAAATCGAAATTTTGAAACATCAAACTGAAATAAAGAAATAATAATAAATTATTGAAAGACAGCAAGTTGGGCAATTGGGCCCGACCCGACTGAAATCCTGAGTTCCGATATTCAACTAAAGTTTGTGCTATACGCAGCATCAAGATTTAAAATGGCTGACCCAGTGTTAAGGCCATTAAAATGGTCTAAAGAAAACCACGTCTTCGCGGAGCAACACGGCATGTTTGATGTGCTCTTGGAGCTTTTTCGGGATCTTGTAATGTGGAAGCCCACTGATCCTCTGGTATACATTAGAGACGAACTTCCAAGAATTGCTAAAAGTATCTATTGTCCCCGGGTTTTTATGCTCGGAGATCATCCTGGTCAGCACCCTTTATTTTGAAATTTAATTCGAAACAGTAGTATTTCATTCATATATCTCTTATACAGCTATGGAAGTTTTGACGGAACTATGCATAAAACAAGACAATTACTGACCACGTCACAAAATCTAATACTAACTTTTTATGTGATTAAATTAATGCAAAAATTCAAATACAATAGCGTCTGAAATTGGAAAGAGTATCGCGGAAAGCACGGAAGCTGTCTATTTGACCCTTGAAGACATAGTCAAGACTGCCCCTGCGAATGTTATGAATCATCTCCTTCCAGCGCTCTATTCTGACGATGCACCAAACCAATGCCTGAGTAAATTACTCGTCGCCACTATTAATCGCAGGCTTTCTATGTCTGATTGTATGGGGAAAGGATATGTACTCTGGGGTAAGTTAAACAAAAATTATTCTTGTCTGCCAGCTCTTCTCCGTTAATTTTTATTCCATATCTGCGTCGGTCTGTATTCAATGTATGGATTTGTTTCTTCTGTAAATGATTTTTGGATTTTTAGGCTTTCCAAAAAATAAAACTGAGGCTATGTATGCCCAGCAAAACGGGCTTCTTCCTCGTCAAGTATTCATTCTTCTTCCAGAAGGACTCGAATCATTTGGTTTCAATCACCCTCGGTCTGATTCAAACGCATCAGAGAGCAACACAAAAAATATGACATCTCGGTTGTCTCTCAATCAACTTCAGCAAAAGAAATCGTATTTTAATCTGAAGGATATTGGGACCGCCTACAGTCCTGATATTTGCCGAGTATGTTTAATCGCTGATTTTGTTCGTTTGATTGTTATATTAGATGTATTCGATAGATCTTACTGTCCATTCTAAATGAGATTCAATATGTTTTTGTGTAGGTCGTTGCGTATGATCGCTGGATTACCACTAAGCAGTCAGATTTAGAAGCTGAATTTTTAGGACAGGTAATTGCTCGGAAGCAATCTGGAGCTCCATGGATCCCTAAGATTATTGTTCTTGGTCCTCCTGGATCTGGGAAGAGCATTATAGTTGATCATGTGGCTGAAAAGTTCAGTCTTGTCAAGATTGATTGGATGGAAGCAATCCGTAGTTCCTTAGAATGGGGGGACCACACGGCAGTTCCAGCTGGGCTGTACTTAGACAATTTGGAACCGCTTCCAGATGATACTGTCAGAACAATCTTAGATGTATGTACCTTGTGTTTGTGTTACTCGTATAAGTCAAGGTCGTATTTTTCTATCAGTAAAGCATTATTTTTACTGATACAGTTATCGGCTTAATTTAATGCACAGCGCAAGTTGAACCGTGACGATTGTCAGAAGAAAGGATGGATTTTGGAAGGCTTTCCAGAAAATGCTAATGAGGCTAAAATAATGGAGGATATGAGCCTCACTCCAAATAGAATATTTTTAGTGTCAGTTACGGAAGATGTTTCACAGAAACGGCTTGCTGCCAGAAGAAACTCGGTGTATTCAAGGCGTATCCCTGGAGTTACTTTGAACACCCCATGCACCGTGGAAACTGCTGTGAGTGGACAGCGATTGAGAGTGAATCCCCACAGTGAGGCTATAACCCAAAAACGCTGTGAGCACTTCAACGTCAGATTAGATGACCTATTGACATTTTTTGGTAGGCCAATAAAATATTACAGAAGCAGTTGTGATTCTAGTTTCTAATCCTGGGATATCTGGTAATTGAAAATTGTATTTTTATAAAAATTCTTCTTTTGACTACTAGGAAACAGAATGGTGTACATTGATGGAACCCAAAGTCCTAACATTGTCAAGGAGTTTGCTGAAGCTTCGGTCATTCGACCTCCAACTCTGCGGTTTTGACGATATTCGCTTCGGTGCATTAATCACGGTGATAGTAACTTTGAAACTAACTTGTTCATCAATTTCGATATAAGATCCCCCATGGATTACTTATTTATTTTGACTTGCAAATGTGATGAATTTTTATGCATTTACGAATATCAACGCGTAATAAATGATCATTCAAAATATTACTGAAATGAAATAAAACTAAAAACAAAAAAATGTCTTCAGATCTAGAAAGCTAATTTTGTATTCTGCTACCGTACACACACGTCTTTTGGTGTTTTTTAAATGCACACTCCAACTTGGAAATAAAAGTATATTTTAATCTAAGAAATAAAAATCTTAATATAAGAAAGCTTATAGTTTTATTGTGTATTTTATTTATTTATTTGTAACATTTTTTCATAATTTTTATCAAAGCTTTGTAAAATAGTGCATTAACTGTTCAATTATACCCTGGTGTAGGAGCATTCAGATTAGCAAGTAAAATCTTCGTAACATAGAAACACCTGTGATACGAGTTTTTCTTACTACTTTGTAAGTATACTTATATAAAAGTTACCTATTTATTGTCAATAGTATTTTATTTTATATATCAACTTCAAGTAGTCTTTGAATAATAAAAGCTATACAGTATCAGTTTTTTTTAAATTGTAGTAATGCGTAATTAAGAGACACTAACGAGTATGCATTACATGATGCATTTCTTCACAGTTGTTTTTTTATGATTTGATTTCAATTTCAGGGTACAGTAAAGTCAAATGATAAGACACGGTACTTCTAGTTTCTACACAGAAATTTGTTGGATTCTACGGTGTTAGCATTCATTATAAAATTTCTATTAACTAATTGGTGCTACTGATAAACTAAAACTTTAAAACTGAGCAAACCAACAACAAAATTGCATCGTATATTTCATTTTGCACTGAATTTATGGAAATTAAATAAAGGACAAGAGACGTAATAAAACTTAATTAAGTAACAAAGTCTGAAGCTAGCCTTCAAATGATGATATGATTATCTAAAACAAACAGAATTTTCGTATTACAAGAGTAGAAATTGAATACAGCAAAAAAGCAGAAGTTACAAAATAAAACGATACAAAAAATTGCAAGTTTTGAAATCAAAAGAAAAGTAAAACCACTATACTACATACACCTAAATATCATACTTACAATAATAAACAATAATTTGACATAATGAGACAGCGTACAACCGGTACAACTCACAACGTATCAGTAAGTACAAGCAAAATAATAAATTACATTCAAAATTAATTATTCAAAACAAGCATCTAGTCAAGTAAATAAATAAATCTAAAATGTACATATGTAAAATATATTTACACAAGAAAATTAAGTATCCTCACTTGCGTCCATTTATAATTATTTTACACCAATAATTATTTTTATTAGTATTAGTATTGTATTATAATATAAAATATTATCTGTGTGTGTACATATTATAATTATACGTCTACCTACACAAAATTAAAGCGTCGACAAAACGTTACGTTGAGACAAACAAATTAAGTCGCAATAAAATCTATTACAAAATACAATAATAATTATAATGATTTAGCTTTAAATCCACTAATTTTCCAAACTCGAAAAACTTCGTGTTCCTGACTAACACCTAACTATACATAAAAATGTAACTACCTATTGCCTATTGGTATATACTTTCGCGTGTACATTGTAAATATGATAGTAATTAGGTATAATTACTTAGAAAACTACACAAAATATTATTAATCAAGACTTGAAGCTACTAAAATCTATAAAACTAAATAAGTAAAAATTCGTTTCAAATAAAAATCCCTTCATGACCCCTAGAATTGGAATGAGTAAACTGAAGTTGCATAGGATGGCCATGACCGTTGTAGATGTGACCAGGGCTCTGCATGCCTTCGGACCAATCCGAGTTGGAATGAGGGGATGAGGAGGACCACTGGCCAGGAGACTCGGGCGAGGGGGTGGGGTAGCTATCTGGAGTGTAGTGTTGGGGTGGGGTTCCATCACTGTGCTGGGATGGAGGGGTGGGATAGTGAGAAAGACTTGGGGCACTGGAATTAGTATTGCTAACATTACCACCATTGCCAGCAGCACTAGCATTGGCATTGTAATATTGTTGCTGACTATTACTACTATTTGTGGGTGGATAGTCGAAAGCAGTTCCGTTCCCACCACCGAGCATTTGACTACCGTGACGATTCTGATGAGCCGTTCGTAGGACTTTAATGTGGGTGGGGGACGTGGGGAGAGAAGGTCTTTTATTTGGCGAGGTGGCACACTGTGCTGGCAACGAGGGTGGCGACCCGGCATAGCTCATGGAATTTGGTGACGGGGTAAAGTGGGAAGCAACGGATTGCGGACTTGGGAACGGTGAAGTATTTTGTAAGTATTGCGGCTGCTGCTGTTGTTGTTGTTGCTGCTGCTGCTGAGATCCATTAAGTTGAGGGTTGTAGTTATTACTGTAATGGAGATTGTGGAATGAGTAGGACTTGAGACAATCTTCATACGGGGGCGGAGCCTTGCCCATGTGGATTGTGTTGAAGGGCATGGAGTGCTGATCCCCTCCAAGGGATGACAAATTGGGTTGAGAGATCGCCATGGAACTTGGTGGCATCGTATACATTCCACCATTGTTGTGGTGTGACTGTGGATGGTTAAGATGTGGAAGATGCTCCGGAGGACTCATCGTGCTACTGTCCGCACTCATCGGCGAAGTATCCAGCATCCCGTGATTTATAGCACCACCCCCGCCGCCGCCACAACCTCCGTTGCTCATCCCATTGAGCAGGGAGTCTGCGGACTTCTTCTTACGGCTTGCGGGACGCCGTGGCGTCTTAGGAACCATGACCATTTGGTCATCAAGACTCATTTTATCTTGAAGTTGCTGTTGCTTCGTCGTACGCTTCTTGGGCTTCGGCGGCACGACCGACTGCTGCTGGTTAACTTGAGAGCCATTATTAGATAGCTGAAAGGAGGAGAGCGCCGAGGCTCCGCCCATTTGGTTTTGATTAGATGAGCCAATGGTGTTGCAACCATTGTTGAGATTCGAAGAAGTAGAGTTTTGGTGATGGTGTATGGACTGGACGGCTGAAGGTCGGGCCACATGCTCGTCCAGTAATCTCACAATGTCATGATGAAGTCTCTCCTGGGCTACGTCACGGGGAAGTCTGTCCATATGATCGGCAATATCACGATTCGACAGGTGATCCAGAAGGATTTTACACGTCGTTTTGCTTCCTTCACGTGCTGCCAGGAACAAGGGCGTTTCATCCTGTGAGGGGAAATAAAAAAGTAAGTATTGCAATTATACCTAATCAAAACGTTGACTGTCACAACAAAGTACATAATCCGAAGCTCAAAGCTCATTTTTAACGTACCCTGTCGTCCTGAGCATCCTTATTGGCATTGTGGTTGAGTAGAATTTGAACGGCTTCAACGTTGTTAACGGCAGCAGCCCAGTGAAGTGCAGTTTTCCCACTATTATCCGCAGCGTTGATGTCAGCTTGGGCTGTGATCAGATTTTCAACCATGCCTTCAATTGCAAGGCGAGCAGACAGAATCAAAGGAGTTGTTCCGTCATGCATTTTGGCATTTAGATTTGTTGCTCGATTGCGAAGAAGTATCTACATTTTTATAAATTCCATTATTAAAGCAACTTTCAATTCCATTCTTTTGTGTCCAATCAATTCTGTAGGTGACTGATTGACTTAATTTAATTAGACATTACTGACCTGGAAAACACCCATAGCATCAGCGGCGATAGCTGAGTGAAGCGGCGTCCTCCCTGTATTGTCGATTGCATTTGCATCAGCGCCAGCGTCCAACAGTCGCTTTGCGGCATCCGCCCGAGCATATCGTGCTGCCAAATGCAAAGCCGTCTCCCCCGTTTTGTCCATCGTAGCATCCAGTTTAGCTCCTTGAGCCACCAAGTCAGCAATAACAGCGGCCGTTCCGTCATCCTCTTCCTCCTCACCTATGTCCACACCTCCACCCCTCAAAGAGGCGACCATGAGCGGAGTGAGTCCACAGGGTCCTCGCACGTCCACATCGAAGCTAGATGGTTGATGGTGATGCGTGTCTGGTGGAGTGAGTGCCAGAATGTCAGGTCTTCGAATGTCCGCTGCATCCATGTGTTGATGAGACCACGGCCTTGGATCGATGTCCTCGTACTCGGTGAAGAGTGTGTGATCGGAAGCATAGCCGCCATCAGATCTCATTCGTTTACTGGGTGGTCGGTCGGAGTCATCAGAGCACTGAGAAGTAACATCCGTGACCATTCCATCGTAGCCACCCATGCTGAATCCCGTGCCACTATTTCCAGAGTCCAAGTCCATATCTAATGGGTGAATTCCTTTGCCCAAATTTCTCATTTCTTGTCCATCTGGTCCACGTCTCCTGGAACGCCGGTGCTGCCCAGAATTTTGTGTGTGACGCAAAAAGCCTTCCGGAAACCAAGTAATTCCCCTGGACTTCTTCTTCTTCTGAGATGAAAACAAGACTCCGAACACCAATACGATGGCAATGACGGTCAATGCACTCATAATAACATACATCATCCAGTTTGGCTGGTCGTCCGGAGACTCCGGGATTGTGTCGGACAAACCACGAACTTGAATAATATCAAAACCGGACTTGAGGGAAGAGGCTGCGGCTGCAGCTGCTAAAAATTCTGCTGCCTCAATTGCAGTGGTGAAACAATTGCTCTGATTTTGACTGGAGCATTTTCTGTTGTCCAATTCTAAATAGACAAGAACGCCTGAGGCATCAGGGGAGTACACTTGAGGATCGGAGCCATTGTGGAGAACGGAAGCAGGATCGATGGAAGAGTCCCAAGGGTAAACCATAGCATTCCCCAAAGGACTTTGTTTAATTCGAAGTGTAGTTCTCAATTGATGACCGAGGTATCTTAAGAAAATAGATTTATTTTCAAGGAATTCTTGGACGTTCATATCCTTGACGACGATGGACATTATCCCCGACGCAAGTTCTGGCGGCTTAGTTTCGCAGTCCATTCCATCCCAGTCGCACTCGGCATTGTTGCAGCCTGAGTCACAGTTCCCATCCCCATAGTGTCTCTCACAGTAGTTATCATCGTTTGTATTACACTGCTTGAGCTTCGGCTCGCAGTCTCGGCCGTCAAAGAGACACTCGGCAGTGTTGCATTGAGGATCACATTTCTTATTTGCAAAGCGTTCCCAACAGCGGGGGATGGTACAGTTTCTCCAAGGGTTCAAGCCTAGCGAGCAGTCGCCACCGTCAAAATCGCAAGCGTAAGAATTGCATTCTTGGTCACAGTGGAAGTTCTTGGCTTTGTTGGAACAGCCCTTTTCTTCACATCTCTTTTTGGCTTGTTGTAATTCTTGAACATGGTAGTACTCCAAATCAGCCTGCAATAAATATGTTAAGCTCCGTTATATAACCTGTAGCTATTACATATGTCCCTACATAACTACATTGCACTGTTGTATTCCTATTATGTAATAATTACATAAAAGGAAATTCACCAAGTGCAAAATAAGTGAATTGAATTACCTGAATTGAGACTAAGTCGCCGGGATATTTTGCATCGAAAGTTTCGCAGTTTTTGCCACGCCAAAGCCCAGGGCACTGGCATGTATAACCATAGCCATTCGGTTTGACTTGACATTTCCCACCATTTAGACATGGTTTGAGTGAGCAGTCAACTCGATTATCCTTACTGCAATATGGGCCTTCAGTTCCCATTGGACAAATGCACTCAAAACTGTTTTCACCAAAATTCCGACACGCGCCACCATTCTGACATTGATTCTGATCACATGGTGAGCCCGTTAGATTGCAATATTCCCCATGAAATCCATGAGGACAGATGCAAATTTGTTCACTCTTATTTGAGAGTGCCGTTCCTGTTCCCCGTGGACTGCAGGCGCCCCCGTTGAGACAGGGACAAATGTCAACTTTGTGCTCGCAAAATTTACCCGCCCAGCCAGGTCGACAGTCGCATCGGTACTGATTGATTAGTTGGACACAGGCTTGAGTTCCACCAGGTGCACAGCTATTCTCCAAGCATTCATTCACGTCACCCTCGCATCTCTGTTAAAAATTATACGCGATAAAGTTTAGCGGATTTATTTTGAAAGAAAGAAAGAAAGTTCATTGAATGGATTCAAAGATAAAGTGCTATAAACTAAAAGACATTATTTACCTGTCCAACATATCCTGGCATGCATTTGCATTCAAATCCTCCAACTTTGTCAATGCAGGTCCCTCCGTTATGACAGCCTCCATCGAAGCAATCATTCACGTTAATTTCTAGAGAAGAATTAAATCGTAGAATTAATTAAACTATTGCCAAATAAGAACAAAGTATACTTAAGTTTTATGTTCACGCAATCTGGTTAATATGCACGTACCACATAATTTCCCAAGTGTTCCATGTGGGCACGAGCAACTGAACGAATTAATCATATCGTGGCAAACACCTCCATTTCTACACGGCTTCGCAGCACAGTCGTCAATATCAATTTCACCTACACAAACCATAACCATTTTAATTATACAGATTAATTCCATAATGGCAGTCGATTAGAATGGTATAAAGATCCCATCTTTTTTTTAAAATGAAGGTATATAAATAAAAATGCTAGCAACAATTTTTAAGCAGCAAACATTGGTCAATTTACACGTGTCACAAAAATTACAAAATGTGTTCTGTAGATGTTTTAAATTAGCTGGTCTGATTAGTCACATTATTAAAATCAAAATCACTCGTGCACTTACAATTCGGTCCCTGGAATCCCGGAAGGCACTGACAAGAGTATGACCCTACAAAGTCGAGGCAAGTTGCCCCGTTTTGACAAGGCTGAGAATCACACTCGTTCTTTTCATCTGTGCAATTAAAATAAAGTTTATATAAAGCAGTTGCATAATAAGGAATTACCTATATGTATTTCAGAATGGATGTTATGCAAGTGTACTCCAATTCATTAAGCGTTGCTTATGTCAAGCGGCTATTAATATGTGTATTCTCATACAACAGAAACTAATCAAAATAGTTAAACCAAATGAGCTAATTGCGGCTGGAAGAACATGAACGGCTCGCTTACTTTGACAATAGCTTCCCGTGAATCCTTCCTTGCACAGACAGCGATGTTCTTTTCCAATATCTTGGCAGGTTCCATTGTTACAGAGTCTGTCCAAGGGAACACCTACAGAGAGAAGAAGAAGAAGAAAAAACAAATTTTTTAATGCATCTCTGTCCTTATATGCCATGCAGATCTTTTAAATCTTTTACGTATGCATTCGCTCAAGATGTTTATTTTTTGCTAATTACGTACTTGAGTCATTAATTTTGCTTATCTTAATATCAGACTATTAACGATTAAACAATGCACTTACTTTTCCGAAGAGACGCATCCACGCAAGACACCATCTCCACATCACAAACCATTCCATTCCAACCCGGAGTGCAATGACATTTGAAGGTGTTCTCCCTCTGCTCGCAAGTTGCCCCATTTTGACAAGGACCCGATTTACACCACTCAATTACTTCCTCACACCTTTCCCCAGTGTAGCCGTACTGACAATGACACTTAAATCGATTATTCAGGTCAATGCAAGTCGACCCATGTCGACATGGTCCCTTGTCACACAGTGACACTTTCTGCTGGCAATTTAGTCCCGTGTACCCAGTGGGACAGATACACGTGTAATTATTAACGCCGTCAATACAAGTCCCGCCATTCATGCAACTGCTCTCCGTGCAATCTGAAAGGTTAGGCATTCATGAAATTTAAACTCATCATTCCATTAATGTTAGAGATTACATAAATGGAACTTTCTTTCAAAAAAACTAACGCATTAATTAAACAAGTCGATAAAATTATACCTTCGTCATTTGTTTGACAATTTGTTCCAGAGAATCCAGCAGGACAAGTACAAGTATATGAATTGACGTAATCATTGCAACTAGCTCCATTATAACAAGGATTGGATTCACACTCGTTCTTATCAGTTTCTATAATTCCAATTGTAAGATAAAAAAAAATCAACGATTATGACTTTACCTGAAAGTTGACTTTGTGCTAATGTGTAAATCTGTTTTCTGTTTCAGTACTTACCGCATTTGGTTCCCACAAATCCCTCAACACAGAGACACGTGTAGCTGTTAATTCCATCCAAACAAGTTCCACCATTAAGACAGGGCCCATTCATCGCACAGTCATCTCTGTTGATTTCGCAGTTCCTTCCTTCGTATCCTGGAGCACAGTCACAAATGTACGAGCCATTTGTATTACGGCACGTCCCTCCATTTCTACACAGCGAGTTCGTCATGGAGCATTCGTCGAGATCGATTTCTGAAATTGAAAAATGAGCTTTAATGCAAGAAGAACAAACTAGGCACAATAGATGCTTTAAAATGCTGATGCTTTACAAGCTACTTGATTACAGAACATTTCTTACCACAAAGTCTGCCAGTGTATCCCAATTCGCAGTTGCAAGCAAAATCTAAATAGTTGCTCGAAGGGGCACAAGTAGCTTCATTTCTACATTTGTTCGGAGTGCAAGGGTCCAATTCATTCTCACAATGCTGCCCCGTCCAGGGAAGATTGCAAGCGCATTTGAATCCATCCACCTGATCGATACACTTCCCACCATTCTTACAAGGCTCCTTGGCCAAAGCACACTCGTCAATATTTCGGTCACAGTTCTTCCCATTGTAACCCGGCGTACAAGTGCAATTGTAGTCATTGAACATATCTTTACAGATTCCACCATGCTGACAGGGATTGCTGTCACAGAGCTTGATTTGGCTCTCACAACGCTTTCCACGGTACCCCGGCGGACAGTGACAGATGAATTGATTGATACCATCTTCACACTCGCCGTTGACACAAGGATTCTCCGCACACTCGTCCACCAGTGACTGACACCGGTAGCCGTAGTAGCCTCGTGGACATTTGCATTTGAACCCATTCACCACGTCAATGCATTCAGCCCCGTTGGCACATGGGTTCGAGGCACACTCGTCAATTTCGATCTCTGTAGACACACAAATAACCCCGTAATTAAGCACGTTATTATAAAGTATAATTGAGCAGAGCCCTTCGTTAACAAAGAAAAAAATTAGACGCTAATCACTACTATTTTACCGCAGTTCTGTCCAGCATAGCCATCCTGGCATTCACAGGTGTAGCGGTTGATGCCGTCGATGCATTTCCCTTTGTTCTGACAAGGATTGGAGAAGCAGTCGTTAACATTGTTCTCACAACGGATGCCACCTGTACCTGCCGGGCACTTGCACTCAAAACCTCCCACAAGGTCAACACACTGCCCACCATGCATGCAGGGTGAGACGGTGCTGAGACATTCGTTGATTTGTGCCTGACACAGTTGCCCTGTGTAGCCAGCTTGACAGACGCACGTGAAGGAGTCGATCCCATCAATGCAGTGTCCATTATGGCAAGGTTGATTTTCACAATTGTCAATATTGATTTCACAATTTTTACCTGCAATTTTTAATTTATTTACAATGCCTTTTAGTTTCATCAGTTTTTGGTTTCAAGTATAATAATAAATATTACTATTACACTATTAGAGATACACCTATACGCAGCAATTTCCTTCATGAAAAAAAAGAGTAGGTACTTTAAATTCAAGAAAGCATTTGAGAGGCACATGTAAGGGACCACTCTCATTCATCAAATTGTCCATTCTAGCATGCAAATCAATTGGAATAATAATGACTGAGCGAGTTGATCGGGGCTGCGTGGAAAATATTTTAAAGTGGCTTAAAGTATCAGCTCAGACTAAGCCTCCCCATAAAAGCCAACGCTAATAGAAGGGAGGCAGGCAGAAGATGTGCATAGGATTCATTGGAGAGATAGTAATAAGAGGAGATGGAGAACCGACAAGCCAACGCAACGGAAAAAAAGTAATGCCTCTACGCATACTAATCTCGGCACTCAATGACAGCCAAAGAATATCTGTACTCAGCCGGTTCTTCATTTTTAAATAAGCTTCTAAATCTATTAGATACTAACTTGTGTACAAACCACTTTTAGTTTCCCCAGCCTGAGTCCACCTTACTTAGAGCTTACTAGTTAGGTGTACAATAAATGTATATAGACATGAACTCAGTAGTACGATTTTTTATTTACTCTTCTTAATAGTTCCCCATTCTGCCCGTATTGACAGACAACAAAGGCTACATATGGGAAAGGAGAAAAAAATAGAAGCATCGTTTGATTGTATTACGTATATATTAAGTCCATGAAGGCGTGTATGCAAATTAAAATAAAAAAAGCAACTTCGTGTGGAGCAGCTGGCTGGTTACTTTGTGAGGATTTTACACGCAAAGAAAAAGAACAAGAACCCCTGACCAAGGCAGCAAGCTTTAACACACACCAAGCAGCACTTTAATATAATCTACGGCCATCTTGATCATCTCCACAGTCTTGAATGTAATGTACATAGGTAGGTAC
>JAQFZC010004325.1:0-16399 GCA_034695205.1 Dicyrtoma fusca | reverse complement strand
CTTATTTTTTATTAATTTGCATAAACTTGTTTTAAATCATGTTCTAGCTATGTTAAATATTTTTTAAAAACCACATATTTAAATAATTAAACTTGAAGGTTTACAGTGCACTGGAAAGGAAGCCCGCTTTCAAAATAGCTCAATGTTTTGTGAGTGCTAAATAGAAAACTCAACTCAACTCAACTCTGAAGCTACATTTATTTTTATTTCGTACGTTCATAGCAAAGGCTAATGTTTTTTAAGGGATTCAATTAGGACTCTGTTACATAAATATTAAGCATACTACTTCTAAAAACGGACTTCAGTCAAGCCCAAGTTAATTCGAAATCCACATTCTAGAAAAAGAAACCATATTCCAACAGCATTCGGATTCGGAATTTAAAATTGAAACAGATGTAGCCAAGCCAAGCCAGTTCTAAATTAGAACTTCTAGTCTAATTTCAAAGTTTCTAACACTATTAGCATTAGCAGAACATTTTATCAGAATGTCAGCAGCTCTCATCAGGGCAGTGCGGCTCAATAGTGGCCAGAGCCAGCGGTCAGCAGAATGATAAATTATAAATTATCGTAATAAAATATATTTTTGTTCATGACACGGTGGTTAGAGTATTAAATTTTTCATCATTTTTGTACTTAAAATCATTACTGACAATGCATAATGATACATTATTTTTTAATTATTATTGTTTTTTTTACTGGCAAAATAAGTTTTTTTAAAAAAATGAATTTTTATTGACAAATTATTAGCAATAATTTTTTAATAATCAGACAAAAGGTAGCGGTGGTCTCTGCATTTTTTTAAACAATCATTTGTCATTGTTTTTTTGTTTTTAATGCAAAATGATAAACAGTAAAAATCATTAATTTGCAAATAATAAAATTAACCATTACCATTATTACTTCAAAATAAGAAGTCGAAACGCTGCGCACTGTAGCAACATTTCTGAAACATGTCAACGGACGACGCAACGGTCAAGGTCAAGCGCTTATTACATTGCATTCCTACAATAATGAAATAATGGGTTGAGTTATTACTACCTATTTAAATAATGTTATTTAGTGTAGTATACTATATTACTGTTTTTTTTAACCTACAACTCAATTAAGTTTGCTCATTAAATTCTTGAAGAAATATATTTGTTTTTGTCAATGCAATTTTGACTGTTTACTTCATTTCCTCCCATGCATATGTATGGTACGTAATGCCGACAGACAGGGCAGGGGAGTGTAGGTTGCTTAATACTACTAATTACTTCATTTGTCCCGTCAGTATTTAATTTGGATTTTTTCACGTACAAGTATTTTCTTTAGCTTTATCGTTAACCAGACACTTTAGGTGTATAATTTCAACTATTTTCTGATCGACCAAATACTGAACAACGACCAAAACCGTTGAGCTTGTGACTCAAATTTTTCTACATCACGCAAACCGTTACGCTTGTTGGAAGGGATTTAGTTCTGCATAGAAGACCTCGTAGCACACAAAGATATTTTTAATACTTTAACTGCGTTGAAGAATAATAATAAATTACATTAATTGTAATACACCAATGACCAATGCCAATGAAAAATATTACTTTTTTAAAAAACGTGTCCTGCATTGCATTTGCCTTTTATAATTCCTGTCCCACATCATATTCAAGTAATCTTGCAACAAAAACAAAATCGTCATGCTAAAAATGCGTTCTTAAATTAAAATTGTTGGTCATTAGAGTCGGCTAACAAATGGAGAAGGTGTTCAATCGCATTCCTAACAAAAATGCAAACACATTTTTACTAATGTGGGATCCCAGTAAAAATGGTAATTATCCGCAAAATGTTAATGTTGTAATCTGATAGGAAGTATCTACCTACTTTCTATTTTTTGTTAGTAAGCTGATTGATTGATTGTACAATAATAACATTAATCATGTATTTTCGGTCGAATGTGCTTAGCTTAATTTTTGACTGTTTTATTTGTCCCACTTACATACAAACAATAAAAAGGTTCAAGGTCAGTCTTACTGGTCAGTCACTAATATCCATGTCACATGTCAAATTAATGGCGAATTTCACAGATAATAATGTAATGTTGAATGTCAAGTTGTTAAATGTAGTAATTAAATAAAAAATACTTACTAGTCACTAGTTTCACTAGCAAAATTGGCAGTTGACAGTCAACAATCTACCACACGGAGCGTGCTTGATAATTAAAACAAGTAGGTAACCTAACCTTAAACTTAATTAACAATAATCACTGTCAACCGTTGACTTTTCACCTTTTCAACTGCAGTAGTTAGCTATCAAATATTGAGTTTTAGCAACCGTTATAATTAATTTTAATTAATTAATTAAAGTTTGCCAATTGCCAAGAACTATATATAAATTGAGCATCGAGCCCGAGCGAATTGGACTTACACACACGCCTTGTTCCGATCATTCACTATGGTTGTGCAGCATTGTTGTGCTGAGTACGCGCAAACTATCAAAAGTTAAATTTTTTCAATGTTCGACGCTCGACGGTCGACCGGTCGACGGACACACTGTGGCGGCTGACCTGTTGCCTATTTTTGTAATAATTTGTGATTTGTAATTGTAATTTGTTTTGAATGAAAAAGAAGAAAAACTTGCCGAAAGTCAAAAGTAAGGAACAAGAAGTAGGAATGTTAACTTCCGAACTTCAGATTTCGAAATGGACGGGTAATAAAGGTTGTAGGAAGTAAGTTAGAAACAGTTGACAGATACCAGTCACCAGTAGCCAGATTAGCCTCAGCCTAACTACTGCACTGTTGACTGTCGTTTAAAAAATTATCGCAATCTGTTCAGTCTGTTGTCTGTTTAATTAATATCATTTAATTATTTTTTGTTCCAGTCAATTGTATTATCGTTGATCGTACCGTACATCGTCAGTTTTGAAAAAAGTCTATAGATAGTATTATAATTATAAGTATAGTAATATGTATCAGTTAAATTACATTCGCGTATTTGCGTAGGTATTCGTTGTTCGGATGGTTGACGGTTGATGTGTGTTTTGCTGTTATTGTTCGAGTGCATCCTTAGTCATGTGATTTTTATTAGGGTGACCTGCTGAAAGCAAATTAGCTATCGACTGTCTGAATAGTTCAAAAAATGTCAAGTCCACGCCGTCCTGTCATGGGAATGTTCTCCACTCATACATCATCGGACTTTGACTGGGATGCCTATTTGAAGGAGAAGATGTCCCAGGCTGCTCCACCACATTGCTTCAAACAGCACTTTCCCCCATCCAAGAATTATTTTGAAGTAGGGATGAAATTGGAGTCGATTGACCCTCGTAATAGAACATCCACATGCATTGCTACGGTAGTGGATGTAGAGGGCTCAAGACTGCGGCTTAGACTAGATGGATCGGACAATGCCAGTGATTTCTGGAGACTTGTGGACTCTTCTGAAATTAGTCCAGTTGGAACTTGTGAGAAGAAAGGAAAGCCATTACAGCCGCCACTGGGCTACCGTGGTAATTATAGCTCTTGGCCAATATTCCTTGCCAAGATTTTAGATAGAGCTCGCAGTGAGTCTCAGATTGCTCCTTCTAATTGTTTTATAACGGAGGCAACTTCACCACCAGAAAATCTTTTTAAGGCTGGAATGAAATTGGAGGCTGTAGATCAGACTAATTCTCATTTAATATGTGTGGCTACTGTGGGTAAGTTATTACGAATAAACGAACCAAAATGTATATTACACTAATTTAGTTGTTTTTTTTTAGCTTAAAGTTAAAAATGATGTAATAATTATTATATTATTTGTGTTTCTACTAGATAAGACTGAAGGCAGCAGAATTCACGTCACCTTCGACGGCTGGAAGCACGCTTTTGATAAATGGACAACGTTCTGCTCTCGTGATATCTTTCCCGTGGGATGGTGTCGTCTCAGTGGTCACCCACTTCAGCCTCCTGGACCAAATAAAGGTATTTATTGGATACATACTTTTCCTGGGGTGGAATTATTTTGGTTATTGGGGTTTCAAGTAATCATCATCAATTTTTGATTTAATTGGTACATTTTTTGACAACTGACTGTAATTGTTTTTAGATAAACGGGGTATCAAAAGAGGAGCAGTTACAGCTAATATTAAACCAGAATCACCTTTAGAACAAACTTCGGAATTCGCTTTTACTGCGCCTAAAAGTAAGTTTTTAAAAATCAGGTTTATATTTTAAATTACAGGTGTAGTACCTGTTTAGTAATTGGTATAAAAAGCGGGTGCTAGTGAACGTGTTAGTGAAGCTGTTTTGATTGTCTGATAAAACTAGTTAAATAAAATTAACTTAAATTTCTAGTTCCTGATTTGGCATCGAATATTGCTCCAGTCGCTGAAAATAGAACCTGCTCCTCAACATCAAACGGGAAAAGTTCAGTGGTAGTACGTCCGCTTTCAGAATTACCAGATGATCCCAATGATTGGACTATGAATGAGGTTGTTGAGTACGTTGAATGTGATGGCTTGGATATGTCCTTGTATAGGGCTACCTTCCACGAGTTTATGAAAGGTTTAGAAAACAAGTTCAAGGTCGTATTTGTCCCTGCTCCAAAGATACAAATTCTCCAAGTTTCCAGTAACGATTCTCAAAGTTTAAATGAGGCAGAAATTTCCGATTCACGTTCTAACAAGACAATTTTGAACGATTATCTATTGCAATCCCAATCCCAACCAGAGAGCTCTTTGGTCGTTCTCCCTGTGCTTCACCCTCACACTTCTGAAGATCAAAACCAACGACAGTCGCACCCAGCAACCCCACAGCCATCGCTTTCGACTTGTGAAGTTTCCGCTACCACCAGTATTAGAATTCCGCCGACAGACATTAGTATTCTCAATGTAGAATCCTCCTCCATGTGTGTGACTTTAAATGAAGTGCCTTCAGTACCCTCAGTATCTCCTGAACCCTCGATGCCAACTAGTATTAGAGATTGGACTGTGGAACATGTTATCCGATACATTGAGATGAATGACTTTGACATGGCTGATTATGCAGAACGGTTCCGAGAACAAGTAAGAAAATATTAATCGAAAAGTAATAGCTCGTATAAAGGTAGATCGACTTATTCTTTCAAACAAGTCCAACTATCTTTAATTGATAGTATAACGGAGTATGACTTTTACGTTGCATTCCATAATTAAATAACATGCTCAAATTATGTGTTCGTTTGTACACATCGTTACTGAACTTACGCAAATAACCGGTCTCCAAATTTTCTTCCAAGCAAAGTTTCCGGTCTCCAATCCACACTAAATGCACTTTGCTGTTGCTAAATTTGAAGGCAATTTATTTTTGAATCTTCAGTAACGATATGTGGAATGCCTTTTTATGTACGTCTTTTAGGAAATCGACGGGACAGCAGTAGCCCTGTTAAGCTGTGAAGAGCTTGTAAATATTTTAGGACTTAAATTGGGCCCAGCTTTAAAAATACAGAGAATAATTTCTGAAGCGAAACAGATCACGCGGCTAACTCACTAGATTCAACTCTCTTCATGTTTGTAGTTGATTGCGGGAATAAGTAGTAAGTATATTTAGAATATTTACCCACTACCCAGTTCTAAGCTCTCTTTGGCCAGACGCTAACAATAAATTGGTTAAAGTATTGTGAATTATTAGAATTATTTATGAATAGTAATTATTATAGTTGTATAATATTTCAATGTGGTTCGTTCTTGTTTTTAGCTAAGTGAATTATCCAAGCTGGATTATCCATTCCAGAATTATCCATTCTTAACACTCCTACAGTTCAATATTGGATAGAAGAGGAGTACACTTGAAGTGAATGGGAATCGGACGTCATTGTGTAAATGTGTAGTATCAATTGATACTAGGATCAGAAAGAATGGTTTACTTCCTGCACTACTATATTTAGAAGCTATGACGTGGGTACCAAAAGTTTTCGAATATTTTAGTATTATTCAAAAAATTGTTGGTGGATATCCTTTTGAACGAATACAGCCAATGTCAATCTGAGACTACTAGTGTAAATTTTTATAACGGCCAGTTTTAGGTCACGATCGTTTTACCGATTAAAACTAGTAATGAACTGTAGTAACTAGTAACATCAAAGTAAAATTCCTACAAAGTTTTTTTTATTAATAAATCAAAACGACTCCACTACTGGGTCGCTTTGTCGACCACGTACATGATCGACGATGAGCTCAACTTAATAAGGACTTGCGTTTTCATTCGTTCGTTCATTTATTTCACGTTGTAATGAATTAACAATCTGGTTGCTCATTCTCTGCAAATAAAACCGTGACAAAATTAGCAATCATAATCGTGTAATTATAAAAACAAATATACAAACTTTAAAATTAAAGTAACAATTTATTAAACTCTATGTTTCGTTACAAATTCTTACATCTACCGAAAGAAAGGCCTAAAACAAATTCAATTCCAAAGAAGAGCAAAGAAAAATGGTATAGTGTCTAGCCAAGACTTTTCTTTTGCGTAGTTATACGACGATTTTTGCAATTAATTTGTTCTATCTCTGGACGACTTTCGTTCTTACGGAGGATGCAAGCTAGCCGAATTTCGAATTCTTCGTGTTCAATTCGGCTGAATAATTCGGATTTCCTTCTACAACAACCCAATCCGAAACCCGAGTTTTAGTCCAGTGTGTTCATAATCGATCACAGTAGTCCTTAAAACCGTTTCATATGTAGGTTTGGAATTAGATCCCGAGTAGCATAACGAAACTCCTATTTCGTCTCTTTAATTTAGCATGAGGGTGGGCTCCTAATTGTGAACAGCTAAATCTTACTCTGGTTTTGGTGGGCTGTGTATTTTTAATTTAATTTTTCATAGCTGCGTAAAATTATTGTTATTATATTTAATGGAGCACGTCGTGGAAATTAAAAGATTGCTACAGATCCCTAATTGTGAAGACTGAGAATACCAACGGGTTTTAATGTAAATACGGTTCCAGCTAATTCTAAAACTTAGCTTAAGATAAGCTGTACAGTTTAGTCACGTCTTGCTCCGTTCGGGTAAACTTTATGGTACAAAACATACTAATGAGACGGCATTATTCAGTAAAGAGTAAAACGTTGTTATAGCGACATCGCAATAGACCAATATGGACGCTATAATTAGGTGACACTATGGCTACATATAGTGTGCATATACATTGATGATTTATTAAAATATACTAGGTATAAAGTGGACATAATGTAACATGATAATTTCGTCACATCCGAGGGTATTCACAGTTAGGAGCTATTCCTATTTTTTTTAAACCATTTACGCTTTGATCGAATTTCTCAAATATCAAAACATAACACTTGTTTTAAAATGACTGAGAACATCTGTTTACAAATGTATGATATGTATGACTATAATTATAGGTATATCGGAAAATAATATTTGAAGTGTAAAACGTACCGGTTGGATGAATTTTGCTAGCTTAGAGTTTGAAAAACTTTAGAACAGAATTGCCACTTAAACGATTTCACCCTTCCACGATTTTAAGCACGTGTTTCCAATTAATACCACAAAAAAAGAAGTCTAATTATAGATATTCTCCCAATTACTGGAATTACCGGCAAACTCAAACTTTCGTTGTCACTGGTAGGTAGGGAAACGCCATGCAGTTTTTCAGTTAGGAGGACTTTTCACAGTTGGCAGCTTCCCTATACTTTAGTTAGCATTTTTTTCATCACGAACAAAAGAGTTGCTAAAACATAGTTTTTATGGAAAATTGTGAAGCATTCCGTACAAAATCAGAAAAGATTCATAAAAATATCAGTAAAAAGTTTTGTTGCTGTGCTTGGAGAGAAATCTCGGCCTAAGTATTTAACCAAATAGTTCCGAATTCGGCTAGCTTGTTTCTTCCTGGCTTTGGCTCTCTAAACTCATACGTATTCGATCTTGCGTTTCCTTATTCAGACATCGTAGTTAGGTATATTATGTAGTTAATGTGATTAGTGCGTCAAGACACATTCTTTGAATGACCGAGTGAGTGTCATGTGAAATTAATCAAGGAGGACGACTACACCACGACGATAGCTTACGACTTACGAATTACAATTTTATTTCTAAATTGTTTCGAATACAAGACACCTGGCACTACTGGGGTGTCGGCAGGTAAGTCTGCTTAAATACCTGTAATTTATTTATCAGATGAGTGAGGGCCTAAAGTCTGTTGGATACTGTGGTTAAGCAAAGTTGACGTTGCGGCTACAAGATCCGTCGAGTCTAATGTTTTTATGGTTTTGAACCTACCGTAAATTCTCTTTTACTACGCGGGTCTCTAATTGTACGCGGGGGTCCGAGGGCCTGAATGCAATAATGCGCGGGTCTCTAACAGTACGCGGGTCGCCGGAAGTATTTTCAGTATTAACGTGTACAGAAATTAGTGTAAACCTATTATAAAAAATTTTAAAAATGGACACGGAGGAGGCGTTCCCAAATTTTAAATGGTCCATAAAGCATGGAACATGGGGCGCACGAAATAATGGGAGCGGGCCAAAAGAGATTTGGGAACGCTTCCTCCGTGTCCATTTCGAAACAAAATTACATTAACTTTTTAGCCACGGAATAGCTTGAATTAAATGATGCATACTTTTAAGTCGCGTAAAAGTGTCAAAATTCTTGTTTTTAACCTGTTTATTTCAACTAAATTCAGAGTAGTAAAACGGTTAGTTTGAATAATACGCGGGTCTCTAATTGTACGAGGGGGTCCGAGGAACTGAATGGAATACATAGTACGTGTGCGTTCTATTAGAGAATTTACGGTATGTACTTATTTTGGTCGGGATCATCGGAGATAGCTCTAATAAAGAATAATTAATTATCTGTGCTAGATGTTTAAGGTAGATCGTAATTAGCTTGAAATGCAAGGAAATTTAAAGATCTTTGTTAGCAAGTATCAATGTGCTACAGTTCTAAACAGTACTAAACAATACCGTTGACAGTGCAAATAAATACAATGATCAATGAATTCATTTCATTGCTCGTAGAAAAATCGTTGCTTGCTCAGCATGTGTGTGGTGCGGTGTAGACTCGGTACTTGGGGTTTTCGTTTTTATATTTTTTTTGAATTCTTGGCAGTAGTTAATTGTTGATTATGTCATACGACGACTAGATAATTATTATGTGGTTTATTAATGTACATAGCTACTAGCCAGTAATACTGTTCTTTTTTAGAGCCTCCCATAAGAAAAAGTCACTGTCATGCCTTGCCAAAATTATAAAAAATCATTTTTTTAATTCAAACTATGGGCACAAATATGGTCTTGTAAAAAAACGTATGCCTGTTTATTGTGGAAAAAAACTTGAGAAAAAGGTCTACTTTTTAATGTAACCAGATTTTTGCGAAAAATTAGAACAGATCTGTTTAGCAATTCGAAGTACATGGTGTATAACATAACACTAGCTGCAAAATAATTTAGAAATTTTTTGGGCAATATTGCCGTTTTTAATATTTTGCCCTTTTAAAATTACTTACCTATGTTAAAACGGGGGTTAAAATATTACGTGCATGTGCCGGTGCCGCTTGGAAGGCTGGATTACAAAAACTTTTGGGTGTGTGCCATTGCATTAGTGGTACCCATTTACTGTATGTTAGAGGAGACGCTGCTCTTTTTGGTAGTAGAAACTTGAAATAGAATAGCCTCAAATTTATTCAAGTATTCTGCTGAGACCTTAACTAATGTTGTCTAATGGTTGCTAAGATTATTAGTGTAAACGATGTTGTTACTCTTTTTTTTAGGATGAGTCAGTCCCGTATTAAGACTGAAGACTGCAGCCGTAACAAGAAATCTTCTAAGGAAAGGAAAGAATTGACTGCAGAACAGGACGAAGCGCCTATCTTCTTGCGAAATCCGCCTGTTCTAATTGATTTAGTGTCCGATGAGGAAGTGGATAATAAGGAAGCTGATGAACGGGTTGGTCTACCAATTGTAGTGGGAAATATAGAAATCGAAGCCCCAGAAAAAATTGTAAGCGTTCCTGAGGAAGATGCTGGTAGTAGCAACTTGCATATAAAGAACCTATCCGAAGCAGAGGCGCAGGATCTGTTACAGCTTCTGGACATCGAAGAGGATTTGGCGCAGATACATGGTGAAGATTCAGTGAACGATTTAGCTGAGAAATACCTGGAATCATTGACTTCAAATCAAACTCTAGAACAGTCACAGCAAGCTTTCAACCAGTCATCGCCTTCTTACCCTCCTGTTTTGGAAGTTAACTGTAGCTGTTTTCCGCGTACAAATAATGCCACTGAGCCGCATGTGCTTGGTTTTCCAAATCCTTTGCCAGCTGACCTAAATAAGTGGAGCGTCGAAGAGGTAATTCAGTTCATTCAAAACAATGGCATTGATATGACTCAACATGCGAAAGTCTTCCGCTACCATGTAAGAATAATTGTAATATTCTTATTCCAAAATATTTTGTTGTCATTCCTTTGCGAGTTTTAATTCTGTATGATAATCCCTTGTTGTTCTAATAAGGTCACATTATTGTTTTCAGGAAATAGACGGAAAAGCAATGTGTATTTTAAATGTTGACATGATGATCAAGATCATGGGTTTAACACTGGGCGTATCATTGAAAATTGAAGACATGTTCAGGAAAGTCCAACAGTAAGTGTTGAAATCCCATTGCCTTTGTTTTTCTTGAAATATGGACCACTTTGTAGGATTAATTGTCAATATATGGGAATATTTTATATGGCACGCATTGCTGTTTAAAGAACAGAATTAAAATCTTCAATTAGTTACGACGTGCGTGTTTCATAATAAGTCATTCTTACTTTACACGTAACGTAATACCTTAAAATAAATAGATTTAGATATGTAAAGTAAGATTATATTTCTACGTACTATTTACATTTATTCCGTTTCAATAACAAATTCAAGTTACCCAAACTAGTAGCTTTGGAAAACTGTTAAAAGTTTTTCCAAAACAAGCATTAAAATGCACAACGCATCATTTTAGGTTTTTAGAGCTGTGTAAATTGAGAGTGACGAAGGAGGAGTGACGCAAAGACTGATATTATTTATAAACCTAGGATATGTTGCTTCGAATTTTGAGCAATTCGACCATTTCAGTTTGATCTTTAAATGACGGCATTTAAAATTCATAATTTAGGACACGTTATTAATAATTAAAAATATATCGCGCTAACGCCTACGAAATTAATTATAGTTATATTATATTATCCCGTAGCAATAATTATATTTTGATCATCATCTCGTGTTGTTCATCGTTCAGTGCCAAACTTTGGAGAAGTTCCAGACTGGAACATCTTCTTGACGGCTTCCACATTATGTACAATATAAAAAAAATGAAAAGTAATTAAAATGACTTACTAAAAAATAGGTACTTATGTAGGTACATTAAAACTTCATAGCACAGTGTACGTAAATAGTATTGTAATGATAAATAAATGTGGGGCTTTAATTACATAGGCAATTGGCTAAACATCGAGTAGTTACCAGTCTTCCTCTTCCGGGAAATACGGGTCAAAGTCAGCGGAAGTGACCACAATTTTCATAAAGGCTCGACTTTCATCATTCATCGATGCGCTCACTCTTAGACGTCCATATTCAGCGATAATCGTAGATCCTCTGCTGGCCTTTCATTTGTAATTTTAATTAAAAGTAGTTTTAAGCGTTAAGTTAGATAATTACAGCTACAAACTTTCAATAATAGAAGAAAGACTATTGCAGTTTATTCAATGAACTTATTTACTTAACCTATTACCTTAACCCTACTAAGGGACCATGGAAAGAATGCTTTACAAAAGTGTTTAATTCCATAAATCCACTCTTTCAAAACGGTCAAAACTAGTAAATGACACTTTTTCAAAACAGTCAAAACTAGTAAATGACACTTTTTCAAAACGATCAAAACTAGTAAATAAAACTTTCAAAAGGTCAAAAAACTAGAAATCACCATTTGTAAAAACATTCAAAACTAACTACATTACCGTTTGGAAAAGGTTAAATCGTCCTACCTTCTCCCTCTTTTTATCAGGTTGATCGTCCCACTGGTCACTGTAGTACATTTCCTGGAATAAATTGTCACTAGCATTTATGTCAATGGGAATGAAGCCCACGGCAAACCAATTTGAGCTCAAATTATAATCGTAAGGGACAGAGTACATTACAGCCATCTGAAGGCACGTTTGTCCAATTCGATACGTAAATACACCAACAGCGCCCCGAGCAACGTCCCTATTAAGACAGTAATCAGAGTAAAATAAATAATAGTAATAGATTGAACAGTTTTTAAAACTTAGACCGCATTCTAATAGCTTTTAAAGAAAAACAGTAAACTTTTAATGTTGATACATATATATATATATATATGTATTAGCCTTACGAAGTTTTAGAAAAAGCAACGACTTCTTTGACACGCGTAGGAATATATGGAGGCATTTGGGTGTGGCAGTAGCCAGAGAAGCAATAATATTCTGGAGCCTCCAATGGAACAGACAAATGGTTAGCTATGTACATGGAGATTTTTAAAAAGTTGAAAGAAAGTTTGATTAATTCTTTATTATTAATATCATTTAAAAATTGTTATGGAATTTCAACGATTCTTTCCTACTTATTGCCACGGTACAGTTCCGATGCGTATCCATTGTGGCTGAAATCTTTGACATGGTCGTCCCTTGCAAAGATGCCCCTGGAATGGGTGGTAGGGAACAGGACACGATCTGGTTAATATCCATAGTTTTGGACGTGTCAGTTCACAAACTAAAGTTTTTATTTATTACTTTCAAATTATTTCAAAAATCGTGCAAGCTCCACGCACTGAACACTTGAAAGGAAGGAACTTCAACTAAACTAGTAAAAGTAGCGGAGTGAACTAACTAAGCAAGAAGGCAAAATGAAATGAAATGTCTAGAGGAAGATAAAATAAGATTACTGTACTAATAATAATAATTAATAAATCATTCAGCTGCCCTGGAGAGTGTCAATATGGCACAGACAGCATCAGCAGAGCTTGAACATCGCAATTTCTTCCAAATAGTGGTGATCTAACTTCGACAGAATTTTGCAAGCGTTAGTCACCAGTCATCGCATTCGGCATTCGCATAATGAACACACAACTTGGTCGAAAAATAACTACCTATGCATGTGTGAGACAAACTTGTTTACATTTTTTGCACTAAAGTGAAATAAAAAAGTTTTAAAATTAGTTTGCTAATGATAAGGAAATTAAAACACTTTAGTTACACTATTACCAGGCTAATTGGATTTGTATTCTATGTAAACTTGCTTCACTATATGCATAGTTAAAATTAAATGTAGGAAGGTACCTAGTCTACCTAGTAATAATTACCTATGCATAATTCATGCTGAATCTATATGCACATATCTACCTAAGCAGATGAACCACCGATCATATTAACATATGTACATAGTAACATAAATTAAATCCTGAGCAGTCTATTTTTTCTGGTTTAATACTTTCAAGGTTAGCAGGGGCGTGTGTATGTTTATATTTTAAGACGTAGAGCTGGCCACAGTTTTGTACTATTTATTTAGTACTGTATTGTTTTAAAAGCCATATAGTCAAAAATAATTATCGCATTCTTCAAGAATTTGCTAATTTTGAAAATGTCTAATACCTAATTCTTTTTTTAAAAACGTGGGTTTCAAAAAAGCACCTTTTGAATGAAATTTTGAAAATTATGGTGCAGGCCATAAGCTAGCGCTGATGTGGCTGATAGCTAAAGACGCAACTGGGGTTAGTAGGTGGTTACTCACAGGTACTAACTACAAGTAATTATATAATGCAAATAGCAAAGAACAAAAATACGTGTATTTGAAGGTCTCTTATTACTATTTAGTGCCGCACACTTATGTTTATGTATCTTCCGTGCTTTGTACTCCCAGCTGAACTTTAACGAAATTAATAGAAACAGCAAGTGCAAAAACAACATCTTTGCCAGGAACAAGATATGTGTGTACGAAATGCTGAGAAAATATTGGTAATCGTTTTCAATATTATTCTTTAACTTAAATTTTAGTTCAAGGAACCGAGCGCACAACATACATACATAGATATTAACCTAACGAACGTAATGTGGAGTAATTCTGTATCGTATTAAGTATATTTGTTTTATTGAGAATTGTAAAATATAACTAAATATAAATAAACATTTTAAAGTTGACTATCACCAAATCATCAGCATTAATTACGTTTTCGCTCATGAATCTGCACAGCCAAATTATGAACAACCTCCTTGAAGATCACGGGACTAATGCTCACCGACAACTGGTGAAGTATAAACCAGTCCCCGATATTAGTACTTTGTAGCAGAACCTTCAAATCGGCTACATCAGTCTCAGAAAATTGACGGCTACTGAGCTTAAGTCTAATAAGATGATACCGAACTGAGCTATCTAAGAAGGTCAAAAATCGGAAAATGACGGCAAAGAGTGTAATAATTGAAATTAAAACTAGCCAGTACCAAGTAAACGTAAATATTTTCTGATTATAAGAATTCACGGCAAGGGTACAAATGGCATCAAATGGCTGAATATTCCCGCCAGGCCCAGTCATTTTGAATTCACATTTTGTAACCAGTGGAAAAAATAAATCCAGGGGGCTCACGTCCGAAACCGTTTTATCCCCACAGTTTCGAAGTTTCTTTGCATTCTTTTCACTGTACTCTTTCGGACCCCTGTACTGGAGTAGGTCATAGCCGAAGGTTAAGTAGCCATCACCAAAAATTAAGTCTAGCACGAAAAGTTGCATTATCGAGTTTAGAAGATTTAGACACTCCGTGATTGAGTAGACCAGGTAGTACATTGTATAATTCCCAAAATTATTGGATAAATAATTTGTAATTAGTTGAATTCTGGGTGATTTGATGTGATTTTGAAGTTCATCTCCTCCATGCTTGTAAAACTCCCCTACGAGCATTTCTAAGTGTCCGGATTCCCAGTTTTTCCAAAGGTAGTGTGGAATGTAGAAGAATGAGGCTTGAACGAATAGAATAAGACCGATCCAGAGGTAGTACCGGTACGTTTTTATTTGTTCTGACCCTATGAAGAATAAGTTTTCTTTTAAAATTGCATCAAAATTCCCTTTTCTTTCAAAACATTTCATTTCATTTGGATTTTGTATAGATTTTCTTTACCTGTATAGGAAACGACGCCAGGGGCAGCAGAAAGTACTTCTTTGTATTGATTCATCGGCTGGACGCAGGTGGGCTGTACTGTGTAGATGCCTTCAATGTAGCACCAAGAGTCCAGAAAGTCCTGTTCGATCTTCCCACTGGAGCCGATGCAGTCGATGGGATCCCCGATGTACTGATTCAGAGAGACGAGGATGGAATAGAGCGTGAAAAATGCGAAGGAGAGTTGGTAGTGGAGACGAAAAACTGGGTTATCTATGGCAACTTTTCGGTAGAATATGGATTTCCTAAAGACGGATTTTAGGAGGGACAGGAAGAGGTCAAACATTTTGAGTTCTTAAGTATTTTTCTTTTGGTGATACAGTATAACGGAACGGATGCTAATAATTAATACGTGAATTAAATTGCGAATCGGAATCTGTCAGCCTGTAAAATATAAGTCAGTATTCAGTCAAAGTACTAATTTACAAGTAAGACAGATTATACAAAAAGTTTTCCAAGAACCTCGGTCCGCTGCACAAGAATTTAAAAAAGAATTATTTCGACGGCCATACGGTCATACGGCATACGGCACACCCAAACTCCATTGGGTTCAATTTAAATATTACGATGCACTGTCAATTAAATTATGATGTGTTATTTTTTCCCTGTGTAGTCAGTGAAGTTGATTTTGGGAGCATTTTTATTGCTTAAGAAATTCCGCGTAGTACTGTCAACTGTCATTGCCCATCAATTCCGTGTGCATCAGTTCATGTCTTCGACTCAAAGGTGACGTCGGTCAGTGGTTTGCGGTTTTGAGGTTATTAAAGTTAAAATCACCAAGATTTAAATTCAAACTGTGGTATCTATCTCTTTCCTTTGAAGCCAGTGCAAAACAGTATGAAAGACAATTTAGTTTTCTTTGGATTGTAAGGCTTATTATAAAATGTCAAATAATTACATTGCACGATTGCGCTACAACTGTATTTTGTACATTTTTGAGATGCTCATTTAATTAGAATTTATTATCAATTTATTTCGTATTTGAAGTATGATTAAGTATGCGTTTATGTTACAATATACCCCAGTAATATGATGCAAATGCGACTGCTGCGATATTAAAATAAATACAGTAATTTTGTAAGATCGTATAACATATTATATGCATCGAGTAATCGAGTTCCACACAAACTATTTATGATTACATACAATGAGTAGAAATACAGCATGTAAAAGTTGTCAGAATGTTCTTCGAGATAATATTAATAACGAAAAATTTGTAAAAATAGCTTTAAAGCATTATCCCATGCATAATTAGAAT
>JAQFZC010004324.1:0-16401 GCA_034695205.1 Dicyrtoma fusca | reverse complement strand
AACTACTAAGGTCAATGCCTACTTGTACAAAAATTTTCATGAAAATCAGGAGGCGTCAGCAAACATACTTTGCTTGTAAGTAAACGCCTTTTCTGATAAATATTTTATCTCGGTATTCAGAATTGTGAATGTTTCTTATTAGGTTTCAAAAATTGCGTCAATATTAGTAAAAGCTATGCATTTTCCTGACATAATGATATTAGTTTAAAGAACTTAATTTGTTTGCTCCCATTTATTTAACACGTAGGAGGAGGCGCTCATTATTTTTTCCTGAGTACATTCTGTTGGCTTTTCATGATCAATTTTGATTTGTGGTGGAAATTCAGGTGTGTTCTATCATTTTTTTTGCACTTTATAGCTTACTTTACTTGTATTCTACTGCTCATTTAAATAATACGGCGCTTCGTTATTATTCTAATTACGTACTTAACCATTTGCCTTCTTGAAATTTACAGAAAGCTAACAGCAACATCCGTGCAATCACAGAGGGCAAGAAAGCAACGCTTATGTCTCTACGTACTTTTCTCAACTGGGGCGCCTCTGATCATCGTAACTGTGGGCCTTTGTATTCAACGCTTTGTCAAGTATACTCCATACGATTTGTTGTTTTAAAATGAAGTTTGTGGCTCAATTTTTGATATGCATGATACTGATACATCCAGTAAAAATTTGTAATTATCAATTCGTTCTTTGTGGTCAGCACTGGTATGGATCCTAAGGACTGGCTGGTAGCACCAAATTATGGGGCGTCAGTGTGTTACATGGAGGAAAGTGCAGGGTGGGCCTACTTGTACGGACCAATTTCTGTTCTTCTTATATTTAACCTTTCCTTCTTCATCTCCACTATTTACTCTCTCTACCAAATTCGTAAAATGACTAAAATCGCTACGGAAGGAAATCACAAAAATAAAGATCATAAGTGAGTTTTTGAATTTCATTATGGTATTTGCCTATTATTACACTGCTGAGAAAAATATATTACACCTGGCAGTTGTAAAAAACTTCAAATATGTAGGTACTTACCTACTATATGTTTTTCCTTTGTTATTTCCCTGGTAATTAAATAGATATTTCAGAGTGAAGCTATTTGGCAAATTATTCTGTATAATGGGCATCCTGTGGAACTTTGAAGTAATTTCATTTGCTGTGGATTCTTCTAAAGAAAAAAAGAGTTGGAGCGATTGGTACTGGGTCATTACGGATATACTCAATATCGTTCAAGCCGTTGTCATTTTTTATATCTTCACGTGTAAGCGCCATGTGAAAAACAGCTTAGAAACTCAGTACCCAGCTTTTAAAAGTACGAAATTAACTATTCTGCCTATCTACTGACTTACATACAGGCATTAGAGATGTATTTCCAGATAACTAACATAACTTATTTTAAATTAAGAAAATTACTAAATGAAAAATTAGATTTGATTTTTCAATGGGATTCTGAAATTGATTTTATTCTTATTAGCATTCTTTGGATTAATACGTCATGCTGGGGAACTGCTGCGGATGAAGGCTCCAAAATCGCGAGATCCACCCACTGACAGTGAGACAGCCGTAGCTTCCAACTCCAATACTTCAAATAATGATAAGAAACGAAGCAGCTTGAGTTCCAATACTTATGTGACATAATGCCATCGTCACAATTTGTCCTCACGGGAGGGGTGCATTGGGCACCCACAACTTTAACCGCACATATTACTTAACTTTGAATGATTAAAATCGGGGACAGGACAGTATAGACTACCGACCTGCCTACCAGCAGTACAAAATTTTATATTGTATGACTAGGTATCTGTATACGGATCGGCCGTTTCACGTTTAATTGTTAAATATTTATGCAATAATACTGTGATATTATTGCACATACCTACGTTGCGAGTAGGTAGCTACGCACTTTGGAACATGTACCTACATTTACGTAAATTACTGTGAATAAACGAAAGCACACCTTACATAGAACCGCGAGTACATCCTTGAAGCCAAGTAGAATGGAATTAGAGATTTTGATAAGCTTATTGAACATGTTCATAATAGCGATTATTGTATATTAGATAATTCCTAACTTAATCAGTATAAAAAACACATCCTACTTCAGTTAGTTTTCTTTTGGTGCTCCTGGTCGTCTTTTTTAAGGTGCGACCCCGACACGGAATCTTTCAAAATTTGATCGAGGTACTTAAGATATGTGTGGCACTTAAAAGTCGTTTCTGAACATTCTTCGCTGCTGTTTTTGTTTTCCGTTCCACCAGTGTCAGCACCCCTGAGGCTAAGTAATAAATCTGTGGCTGTCTTTTCCCGGCGATCTCCTAATAGTAGTACTACTAATTTAGTAAAAATTAAACTAATTCTATTACAGTTGTTACATTGTTACGGTTTTATGAACTTTAGCTTACGAATTACGCTGAGTAAAGTTTTGGTAGCGGCCTCGATTTCAGTTTTTCCCCTGATGGTGTCCGCGTCACTAGCGTGAAAGCCCTTATTGTCAGTATTGTTGGCTGCCTCTTTGGCCACATTCTCAGTTTCGTTGTTCTCGTTGCCGCTATCCTCCTCACTTGGACTTTCATACTCATCCAAAAAATTGTAATCGTAAATATTGCGACATTTCTTGATAGGCTCATTTATTTTTTTTACATCATCTACCCCTCGTATCCATCTTGAAAATTTCATCTTTCATTGGAATACACACACGGTTACTCAGCACATATTCTTACACACTGGTTTTAATTTTTAATACTTTGATTATTAATGTCTGAAAATATTTGAAATACAACTGAATGAGTTTTGAATTTAAAACTTATCGTTGCCGAGTGCTAATATAATAACTGAATTTGATGGTACGATGCTCACCACTCACAGTATAATGAAGGGAGGCGCATTTGAGGAATATTATTCCAATGAAACCCAGCAAAATATAGAATCCATCTTCAAAATTCATCATTAACCCTTGTTTGTTTTTTCATAACTTTATAGATCGATGACATTCAATGAGTGAACGGGGAATGTAAAGGTAATATTAAGATTTTGATAACACTTTCAAAAATTCACTGATAAATTAAATAATAATTAGTACCAGCACCGGGTATATTAAACCGCGCACGACACGACCAGAATACTAAAATATCATGGCACCATTATGAATTAGTTTTGCTTGTTTACAGCTAGCTTTCAAGAGCGAAACATTGAATTTGTGAGCTTAAATCCAAGGCAGCAGCAGCAGCTCAACAAAACATTTTTGCCTCACTTTAAAAATGTCAATGCTATTTTCATTTCTCATCATTTTCACTTCGCTTCGGTAAGAAAATTAAGATTGTTTTGCCGAGTTGCCTTGGAGTTAAAGCTTGACAACAAAGCCTTATAAATTATACATTTTGCAATCTTAAAAGAGTACCCTTTGATGCATATTAAATCACAACGATAAGTTTGTACTTTTCCTAAGCTCTAATAATTACTACTATAGCACGACATGAATGAGTAAGACGATGATGATAAAAGTAGTTCAAAGTAATACAGGCAATTAATTAAAAAATAATGTGTTGTCTTTATTCATAATATTTAATAATAATAAAGTAATAACTAATTAAGCGCAGAAAATAATATCAAATTAATAGCCTATTATTATTGCTTTGAAAAACAACAGTACTACTAATTCCTTCCATTCTGTCGGCTTCAGCCTAAGCAGCAATATTAATATTACTTCAATAATCGCCGAAGTCTTTCTCTCATGTCGTTATTAGGAAGGACAACGAACAAATGACGGGAATGAATTTTCTTCTCCATACAGTCTGCACACAGGTCAAAATCAGGACACTCGATACACTTGTACCTATTTCCACTTATGCAAGTTCCAACCTTGCAACCATCACAACTTATATGTGGGTGAACCACAGAATTCCTCGATTCAGAACCAAGAGACGAGGACAAAACTTTTGATCCCGTTTTCAACACACTTTTTAACTGCTTTATCATATTAGGACGAGGGACGGTCACAAATAAATGATGGGCATGAATATTTTTCCTTGTGCACTTTCCACAAAGGTCAAAATCTGGACACTCAATGCATTTGTGCCGTACTCCAGTTATATTCCTTCCATCATTACAACCATCGCACCTAACGTTCGTATGAACAATCCCAGCTTGGTCATGCGAATGGCCATAATTCTGCATCTGCAAATTAAGCTCTGGGTCCTCCAATGACCTCCGCATCTTCAACACTATTCGCCATTTCACTTCAAAACAAAATATTCCCAATCACTTTGATATAAGCTCATATGTTTCTGAAGTAAAGTGTTTTCATTATATAATAAAGCGTACGAAGAAAGAATCGCAGTAAATAATCGATAACACTTCTACCTAATTTCCTTTAAAACAAAATGCTGCTGCTATTTTTACCTTTTTCATCCGTCTCCCCAACGGAAAATAATGAAGGGAAGTGTTGATATGGAACAGAAAATAAATTTTGCTTTCTTTCAGGATTATCAGAACTTGACTGTAGACTGAAAAGCGGACCCTTCCACTCTAATGAAGCATACTTAAAACAAGAAAAGTTCTCAAAATACAATTACCACAAAGACATATTTGAGACCATTTAATGTTTTTGTTTTAGATGCACAACTATTAACTAAAAAACAAAATAGACATATTCTCACTTACGTTGTCGACATTTAAAGGAGAAATAGGAATTAATTTAATGGATGCGACAAATTCACAAGCCTTTTTTTCAGTCCCGAGGAACAGGACCTTCCAAGAAAGCATCTTTGAGTTTTCATCGCACGACCATTTCAAAATGAAAGGTTCGTCTTCTATTTGAATTACGGCCAACGGCTTCCGTATTCGGTGACCATCTTCGCTTACTTCAACTTCCTCCCCGTAGACAGACCTTCCCAAGTATATTCCTTTGTGACTGGAATTAAAATGGTCATACAGCTTTTCCTTTTTAACTTTCTTGTCACACTTGAGCCCAAGTAATGAGCAGTAATTCAATAACCTGTAAGTTCATAGTATAGAATTGTTAAACAACATTGTTAAATAACGTGTTAAATGTTATATGTTCACGTTTGGGCTGTACCCTGTACCTAATACATACAAATTTCAATTTAAAATTCCGATAAGTAGACGTGTACATGAAATAAGGTAAGACGGATTTGGCTTACGCGAAAGAACAAGAGAATCGGTGCTCTTCTATGCTTTGACTTTTGTTTGTCAGCAACTCTTTGCATCCGAAGGTAACGAAGGGGCAAGGGCACAAGGACTCTCGTACAATATTCTCCACAGCCAGCGCTTTTATCTTCTTCTGTGGCAAGTCATCCCGACAGATCGGACACACAGCCAATTTCTCAATACATTTGTTGCAGAATAAATGACCATTAAAACACTGAAAGATAGGGGGAAGGAGATCGTCAAAGCATACCGGGCATTCGTACTTATCGCCCGAACCACAATCACCAGCATCGGACGCGGACGCAAGAGACAGTTTGTTTCGAGTAACCATTCTGTATTTTCTTAAGTTTGGTTAGTGATGGACATGTGAAATAGCCGTCGAGTGCTTCACTTCACTACATTTAACATTAATCTTATCGTCTTTAAACAACTTAATTACACTAACCAGCGCATTAAAAAAATATAACACTATTATCTGAAAATCTCCAAAACAAAACTTTCGAGGTTTTTTAAGTTTGACGTTATATAGCTTATGACATTTTGCATGGATCTCGGATGCGGCCTTTTTAATTTAACGCAGTTTGCCTGCAAAGGACCTTTTACCTTCTAAAAGAATTAATACTTACGGTTAAGTATTACCCAACGGCCAGTACAGTCAAAAGTAAAAGTTAAAGAATTCAAGAGGAACTTTAAAAATACGTTTTTAGGGATGAACACTATCTTGATCTGTGTCCGTACATTCTGTAATGCTGATGCTGATTACGTCTCGTGGACTTTTGCCAACAGCTCCGATCCAGCCCAACGGAAGAACGTTTCTTTAATCTTTTTATCTGCATTTCGTCGGTTTCAACACCGAGCCTCGGCAAAAAGTGGATCCTGGTGCTGTGATTTATCAGACCGGCCTTTGCTTTGGGATGCTAAGTTACTATGACGCTGTACTGTATTGCATTTCCAACCGGCGGCAGCACAGATCGTCTTTTAATAGAAGTAGCAGTCTGTTTCAACATCTCTAAACGCATCTGTTTTCGGTGTTATTCGTCGCGTTTAGCTAGCGTTCATTCATTAATTAAAACACTTCGTTCTTCGTTGAAAAAAGCTGAAAAACCAGCCGATCCGAGGTAATTGGGCCTAGGGGCTTGTAGCTTACAAATTATTTATTTCTGTAAACCAGTGCAGTATGAAAAGGTTACTAAAAGAGTCTTTATTAAATTAGTATAAAACTAGTGGCATTCAGTTATAAGTAACTTCCTATAATTTTCAGGTAGAGCGACCACAATAATTAGAAGACCTTGTGCGATTTTTAGAGGCCCAGAGTTGGCCCATTAAACTTTCATTTTGAGTCAGCTAGTAGCAGAATTTAAATGAAAATTCACTAAAATGTGTAGAAGTGTCTGTGTTTTGCATTTTTGCCGTCAAGTTTTCGAAGTAATCTACTGTGGTGTAGTATTAGTATTTAGTATTTTTCAGAACGGGAATTGTTTTTAAAAAACCGAGCAAACTTCAATTTGCAAGCCTTCACGATTTGTAAAAAGCACATTTCTCTTTTACCATTAAATTAAAAATATGAAACATCTGTTTAAGTACTTAATTATGTCCCGTGTCCCGTATTGTAAGTTAAGTACTGTAAGTGTAAGTAGGTACTTACTTACGTAGAAGGTGAATGTATTGTAGAAACACAGAAGCCACTGGGACTGGGGTAAGACGAAACGCTCGTTTAATATAAGGCATATGGCGCGGCGTAGAAAAATCCAGCTTAATATCCAAGTAAAAAAGACTTATCCGTCGATTATTGACTTATTTATTTTTCTGTCAAGGTATGCACTTAACTGGACTAATTTTTTTCCTACTGTTTTGCAAGCAAGCAAGTTTTGTGTGTGGAAAGTAACAGCGGCAGAACTTTTTTCCATAATGCAGATATTAGGAGATAAAGAGATAGTTATGTCACAAGTACAAGTCTTACAATTAGTACATTTTGATTAGTGATATAATATTCATTTCAAGTTCAATTACAGATATTACGCACAGCAGACCCCATGGCCACGGGTTATTCGGGTACTGGGAAAGCAATCGGTTCAGTAAAATAGTTTTAAAAAATTGGCATTGAATGGACTAATTTTTATTTAAAATTTTGAATTAATTTAAAGTTTGTGATACAAAATGTGTACACTAAAGCAGTCTCATCTCTGCTGAACTGCTGACGGTGCTGACTACTGCAGACTTACCTTTTATTTCGGTAATTCGCTTCAGCCGCTAAACTACTTTTTATTTTATTTTAGTAATTTTAGTTACGTTTAGCTAAGGGAGCTACTTTATGTTACATACTATTCTGATTCTACACTAATTTGTTATACTATGTGAATTAAGTTTAGTCTATTTGTAATTTGTTATTATTGTTATATTAGTTCAAAGTAATATTCAGGTCGATCGAATAATTAGTTAGTTAATTAATAATTTGTTAATAAAATTAACAATGTTAGCTTTAACTAAGCACATTTTTGCATCTAGAAAAAGCAGTAGGAAGATTGGAAGAGATAAGCATAGCTCGTTAACAAATCAATTAGGTAGTGAAACTTCAAATTCAAACAAATCCAGTAACTATCATGTGGATCACGGTAACGAAACTGACGAGGAGAACGTGAACAATATTACACTGAAATTAGGATTAGGGCATGTCAATTTTACTTTCAAGAATGGATCTTGGGATCACGGTTAAATTAGATTAAAATCTGTTTTTGTATTTATTTCATACTGTTTTTTAAGCCTTCCTATGCATTGATGGTTGGATAGTTCATAGGACAATGACCTTATTTAATGATGTATTTACTTAGTGTACTTGATCTTATTGAGTATATTATATAATATTCTATTTATTTGACCATTTGACTATGCAGACGTAGCACAAGAATCTAGATCGAGCGTCCAACTTTTGAAAAAAGAAAATGAGAATCTAAAAAGGCAGAACAATATGATTCGGATTAAAAATGAGATACTTGTAGACATGGTGAGTCTTTAGCTATTGCAGTATTTAATTATATAGATAAAACTATTAATCAGTATTTATATAAAAGTAGTGTATGATATGCATGTACGGTAAACCGCCTAATACAACCCGGGTCTCCCATAAGACAACAACGGTCTGCAATTAAACCCGGGCGGACAACATAAATGGAGAAAGTGCATTTATAAAAAATTTAAATTGTAAATAAACCCCCCCACGGGGTTCTCTTAGAAGATATATGATAATGTACTTACTTATTTCCATTCGTTCAGTTTTATTTATTCCACTTACATATTTTCTAGCAGTGAGTATTATATAACAAAATGTGTACAATGCGAAAAATATAACATACTACACGCATACAAAACGAAGCCGTACAAAATACTTGGACAGGAGCTTAGTACTGGTTATTACAGACACTATCAAATAAAATAGATACATATTTATAGTCCAAAAGGAGTATAGCCCTATGTGGTCCAATTCTAGTAGCACTGAAAATTCGAATTGACATTAAAGACAATTTTATCAAACTGAGTGGTACAAAATTCTGTCTTGGACTTTATAAATAGAAATCTAATAAATGGGGTACGACAATAGCGTAAGTTCTACAAAATACTGCTAGATTTGAAATGTTTGATCGTTATTTTTTGGAAAAATTTCAGGTAACATCCAAATGTATAAAAATTCAAGAAACTGAGAAGGAACTCGAAAACGTTCGATTAAAATTATCTAAATTTCAAAATTTCAAATTCAACATGACTACAAAAAGAGCCAGTAATTTAAAATCTCAGTAAGATCTTAACATTTTCTAACTTTCGAAGATTTTACCGAGCCAGGATTTACTAACTACAGGCAACAGGCACACTTGGGTGGAAGAATGAAATTTGAGAAATTAACTAGTCAAAAGAAAAGTCCTCCTCATCCTCGTCTTCATCTTGAGCTGCTTGAGGGCAATTTCGACGTGTGTGTCCTGTGAATAACATTAAAAATCATACTTAATTTAGTACAGCACGTGTAAAATTATCATACTTTAGTGCTAAAAAATAATTTAAAAATAAATAAACTATTAATAAAAATAATTTATTGTCCTAAAATAATTCAGGGCACTTGCACTGACACAAACACAAGTCGCTAGTGATTCCAAAACTAAACGAACTGACACAATTATTTAATTCCACAAATAACATAGAAGTAAAAATATTAATACGTTTATATGTATCTACAATAGATACGCATGTATCAAACCTGGTTGGTGACAGATGCTACATTTTCTAATTGCTGGTTGTCTCTGAGTTCCACCACGGGATCGAGCAGCGCCTTGCCCTCTTCTTGGTGATGTAGAAAGGCCTCTACCACCCCGACCACCCCTGCTGGTACCATTAGCAGGTCTTGAAACGAAGTTTGAGTTTCCCCTTTGCGGCATGTTTTGATAATTTCGGAATGGAGGCCTTGACTGGTTATTCTGATTTGGTGACCGATTATTTTGTGCTTGCATGGGTTGTCTTGATCTGTACTGACCCCCTCCTCCACGACCACCACCCCCATGTGGGGGAGGAGGTGGGCCAGGTGGGTTCGCACCGACGAGGGGAAGAAATTTTCCGATTGCGTCGTCCAGTTTCTCAACCTGAAAATGTTAAAGATACACAATGCAATGTGGTATCTGCATTCTCATCTTCATCTTTCTACATTTCAATCATTAAACTTCCTATTTCTACTTTAAAAAGTGTGCAAAGCATAAACATTACAGCTTGACGCCTTGATCGAAGATACCCAGCCTTCGTCCGTTGTCCCCTACACTGCTACGAGGGTATTTACAGTATAAGTGTAATTTTGACATAAAGCACCTACCTGTCGTCTGGCTTCAATAAATACTGTCTTGTACTTCAGAATGTGCTCTTGCCGAACTTGGTCGGGACTTTTAACTCCGTCACAGATTCTAAGGAAAACCGAATGCAATATAAAAAAACATGTTGTATACGAACCAACGAATAGTCAGACATGCACAAATGAAGTAATAAATCTGGAATAACTATTAGGTATATCTGCGAAGTACCGTTTGAGATCAGCCTCGAGTTCAGCCCTTAAATGTGGTTTAGACATTTCAAAGCCCATGGAGTCATAGCCTTCCACTAATCCCATCCCTAAATAACCTGGAACAAATCTCCCATCATCCTGGACACCAACATAAGCTCTATTTTTAATAGTCTCAATATGTTCGGCATGTGTCGCGTCAGTTCCAATTCCATGTTTTTCCATCAGGGAAATCAGATCGGCTTCAGTCAATAAACTGGGGGGACTTGTTTGGCTATCACACATTTCGATATCTGAAGGTTGGAAGCGTTCACCTTGTTGGAAGCTAGGCAGTTCCTTTTCACTCCACTTCTCATAAATGTAAACTTCAAGATAATTCCTTTCCAATATAGACAAACCATGGCCTACAAATTTTTCTTCAGCTATTTCAATTTCCACCGTCGTTTCATGACCTAATGCATCCTTGGAACAACAAGCTAGAAAATGGCGGACGATAAGTTCGTAGATTTTCCATTCGTTTCCTATGACGCCAAACAAGTATTGAAATAACTCAATTTGGTGCAATAAATACATTGGAAGCCGCTGGCTCCGTAAAACAGATTCTACGTTGATGGAAAAAGATATTTAAAGTATTGTATTAAGCACCAAGCAGTTCTGACGCAAACTTTGTGGGGTGGATAGGAGGATGAGCCTGATCAGACTTTTTTCCATTTCTAGGATTTGGACCCTCATTAAGCAGTCTAGTTGCAAAACCTAATAAAAAATAATATCTTTAAAGTATTCAAACCAACCAACTCTTCGACATCTTCGAACACATATAGGGACATGATAAATACAAGCTTAATAATATATTTTTACCTCCCCACAGGTTATGGCGTGTCTGCATCTCAATTAGTGGTTGAAGGTTTAATCCTTTGGGAAATATATTTGTTTCGGTACGAGGATAGCTAATAAAACCGGACGTATATAATTTCTCGGCAATTTTCATGGCCTCTTTTGCATTAATTTTGAGTTTACGGGATGCCAGTTTTTCAAACTCCTATACATGCGCATCATTTTTACGTTAGTGTTTAAATTGATTAATAAAGACAGGTAACCAAAAAACTGCTTCTGATTCAAAGAATTTACGAACTGCAATGAACCCATCGTGAGTAAGTTAAACTTACCACTGTGTCCAGCGCCGTTGGTCTCCATTTGCTCTTTGGCTTATTGGTAACTTTTGTTACTGTCGCCATTGGATTATCAATTAGTTTTTCGTAGATTGACAAACATGCTCTTTCATTGTACAGACGAACTCTTGCCCATTTAAAATCCACAGAACATCCATCCTGCATGTGGCGCACTAAAATAAAATAGTAGATTCACTTATTTGAATAATACGCAGGACTCAGGATAACATTAATAAATAATAGGTAAAGTTACTAAATAAGTAACAGTAAAATATGGTTTAGGAAGACAGACACGAATTAATTTAATTACAAGTAATAATTTTATTTTACCAATGCTTTTAGTAGTAGTTCTATGACAAATATAACTCCGTAAAACTTCCAATAACTCCCCGGGGAGTTATTTGCAAAATCAATGATTGGACAGGGAAATTATCATTGCTTTAAATGGGGAGTTATTGGAAGTTTTACGGTAAGTCACTCAATTACAAAACTTACATATTTAATACACAACAATATTGTATTCAATCACAAAGCTAAATTATTACTCTTTTTGATATTACGATTTTACCTTCTATCTTCCAAAAATCTTCAGGCACGAACTCTTGAATTGCCTTGTATCTTTCGACAACAAAGCCAAGTGTAGGAAACTGACACGGTCCATAACTTATTAAATTATCACGTAGGTGAGACGCGAATTTCCTTTGCAGTCTCATCGTTTGAAATCGGGTGAAAGCAGCCCCTAAAATTGTATTGAAATCAATTTGGTTTCATCTTCTCCCACAATCACAGGAAAAAATTAAAAATAAAGTTACACATACACCGTTAAAAGCCCTTGAAGAGTATATTCGAAAAACGAAAAGGCAGCCACGACTATGTGGGCATCTTCGCTGTCAACATCCCCAATTTGTGGTTTTACGAACACACGTATTTCGTTTGAGGTGTCGTTGGCATTAGGTACACTCTACCAATTTACCACATCATAACTGCATCATTTTAGACCAAAAGTGAGTCCATTTTTGATAGTTATAACTGCATCATAAACGCATCATAATAACCACATCATGCGCGCATGATGCGTTTATGATGCGGTTATAATGGAAATGATGCGTTTATGATGCGGTTATAATGGAAATGATGCGTTTATGATGCGGTTATAATGGGAATGATGCGTTTATGATGCAGTTATAACTATCAAAAATGGACTTAATTTTGGGCTAAAATGATGCAGTTTTGAAAAGTAATTTTTACAGTGTACTTATTTCTACAATTATTTATACAAAATCGAAGAAATAATCGAGCTATAATGACACGCTATGCATCGTTGGAAAGCTCTCGGCAAGTACCTAAATTACCGATCTGCGATAGTTCGCGCAAGTACCCCCAAACTTGGGGTCCCGGTTCGGTTTTATTGGTTGCAATGTGTTTATGCACACCATAGACGTTTTGCAATAATAATGCACGTCATTAGAAATATCCCGAAGGTCCCACATTCACCGCATACATGCCTTTCACCTTCCCCCCCCGCCCCCGAGGGACGGAATCCGCTGTCCCTCCCATTGAAATTCAGGTATTTTAGCAGGCAATGCTGAATTGTAAAGTAACAGTAGGTCTGTAAGAGGCCAATACAGCACGGACTGAACGCAGTGCCCCGTAGGACTACGGGTGGTAAGAGGCCTAAAAAACAATGAGCTGCGCCCCTTGTTTTTTAAGTTAAGGTTATCTTTAAAAAGCTGGATACTAGTCATATATACTTGCTACTTCTATACATGTACATTGTTTACAGCAATTACCTATTCGTAAATCTAATTCAGTTCGAACATCCACAGCATTGCTAATATTCTGATTTGGTTGAGCTAGCTGACTTGTTGCTGTACTAATGGCTGCCGGTGTCATTTCAGAAAATTTTGCTCGATAAACTTGAAGTCTTGGATTTACTGCTCTACATACGTCAATGATTTCATAACCGATATTTTCCCCTTCCCGATCACAATCAGTCCAAATTATTAAAACAGAACAGTACCGTGCTTGCTGTTCGAGTGTTTGCTACAAAAATATAAATAGTAAGTAATTAACAATAATTTAATAGATAGCAGATGACTTAAAATCGACAAATTTACGCCTGCATATTATATAAATTATTATTTGAGGGTGGTCTGATCCGTGATTAAGTACCTTGATAGCTTTGAACTGTTCCGGACAGTGTTTTGCTACTGAAGCGTCAAATAAAGCAACAGGGTCGACGCTGCTCCACGACCGTTCAATATTATTAAACTCAAGGGCCAGTAAATGACCTGAAACTGAGGTCATCGACATTTGACATGGCCTTCCCCACAATTGGTAGTCGAACTCATAGATTTTGTTATATACCGATCTTCCTTCTCTCTGTAAGAGCAAAACAATACATGATTTTGTCAGTTAGCATCCGTCATCCGTTAAGTGACCTTTAACCTGATATTCAATCCAAAATTGTGACTATCGATTGTCGACCTGTCGACACATAAACAACAACAAAAAAAAAGGATTTGTCCCTGTATCATTTAATACTATAAAATTAGAAATACTTACTCTCCTAACATTCCCAAACCCTCCAGCCATCAGCTCGGAAATTTTCTTGGCAGCATCATTTTTTTCTGCCACATTCAGTACTTTTGTCATACTACTAAGATTACCTTCGACAAGGTCACAACGATTCTCTATCAATACTTCTTTATCATCCGCACTATTTCTATTTTCACAACCACCCACTAATTTATCCTCGTCATTGTCATTTCTAACTCTTGCTTCAGATAAACATGGTTGAGGTCTTTTAATTATTTTAACGGTATGCTTCACATTTCTGTTCGAAGTTGGGGTCGTGCAGTGGATGTGACGGGTGCAAACTTTACTAGGAACATGTGCCCTCAGTTGTAACAGCCCTCCTATCCATGACCCAGACGGCGGCCCGGGCGCACAACTATATTCACGGAAAACACATACACCGGAAGGAAAGGGTCGCAATCTTGGTAAATTCACGGAATTCACTGACAATAAAAAGGACAAAGGAGGGTGCCACACCGAATAAACTGCTCTGGTCAATTTACCAAAAACTTTAGTCATTAGTGGTCATGAAATAAAATGTAACGTGGAAGGATTTAACTGTTTTAGGGTTGTACAACTGTCGTCATAAAGCCATTATGACTGTTACATTCAACATTATTACAGGAAAAACTGTACTTAGGTGTGTAAGAAAAAAAAGGGATACTTTTGATGGGTTTGCAATCACTGGTGAAATCTACACGTAACTATTTCGCATTAACGTTAATTGTTAGGGACTAATTGGGTTTTAGGTGTTAACAGTTCGTTAAAAGTTAAAGATTTAATTGTGAATTAAGCATTAGCGAGGCGCCAAAAGTATGGAGAAAGTTGCTTTTATTAGTTGTTAGTTGTTCAGTCGTCCAGTGTGATTGAAATTGATAAGCGTGAAGCTGAGTTCTGTGCTGCTTGCTGCTGTGCTGCAAAGCTTTCTGGCGCCTTTTCTTTCAAATTCTACGGCGCAAATAGCCTTGAATAGTTGAATTGAATTGTTTGACTCAAGTTTGAAAGATTACAGATTAGAATTAGAAAGATCAGAGACACAGACACAACACACAGATCAGTGATCAGTTGATCCAGATCAGACCCAATTTCATTTCATAGTGCATATATTATTACTTAACTTGATTTACGTAATCACATTTATCAGATGCGGATTACTTCTTTTCTTGCAGACAGGCAGATCACTTTGCAATTTGCAATTTGCAATCGCATCTTCGTATTTCGACATCGTGTACTCACTCACATTAGTCACATTCCAATTTTTTACTTTCGAAACTGAACTGACTACAATAATTTTACCATATTAAACATTAATTTAATTAATAAATCCTCAAGACTGGGTTGCACTATAATCAACAATTGCTGGTGAACGTGACATTGATTTACTCATTTAAGTAAACAAAGAGACTTAAAATACCTTCAAGCTTACTCATCACTTTCAACTTTCACTTACTTTGTACTTTTATAATCAGTAGTGGTTGATGGTCAATGGTGCATCAGGGTAGAAAATTAGTCATTTAGTTCAGATAAGATAATTCCACATTAGGTGATAATTCGAAGGGATCGAACGAATACCAAAGTGCAACTTTTAACTTTACTGCTAATGAACTAGAACAAAGAAGAATTAAGTAACTTCTTCAGGTCACTCAGGTGTTCAGATTAGCAATTAAGGAGAACGAAGGGGAAACTAGTTTTAAGTGATTTAAAATCGCTTTGAGTGTTGTCTCCATAAATTGTACGTTCAACATTTTTGGACATTTTTATATTTTGTAACATACCACAACAAAAGCTGGATTGTCATTGTGTAGCTTTCACCTTTATGATAGACTGACAAATGGTTCTTAGGATTTATTTTAACCTATAGACTTATATTTTTATTTTAGTGTAACGATAAATACTTTTATTCTACACACAAACTAGGGCCTGAATATTTGAGAGTTTTTGGTAGTTTTTCCAAAATTTGACATCTGCGTTATGCAATTTGAAATGTATATTGATATTGATCAAGTCTTAAGTTGTATTGTAAGTACTATTTTGGTGCTTTGTGTTAAGTTAAACTCGTCCTACATGTACTTACGCACGTAATCTAAGTGTTACCCGTAGCATGGTGCAAAAATTACAGAAACAGTTGGGAGTGCAAGTGAGATAGGAATTGTCGAATTAATTAATTATTTTTCGTATATGCTATACGAATATTGAAACTACAGAACAGAAAATGTCTTTGCAGTCTAAATGTGATACGCAAGTGCCGTTACTTGTAAAAATTCAAACAATTGATGTAGAGAACTTAGACTTTAAAAGCACTGTTTCGAAAAATAAGCTCGTAAGTAATTATACGTAGTTTTCCAAATTTTAAGTGTAACATATTTTCTTATATTTGTGTCATTTATGATTAATATGTACCGTAATTGACCGAATAATCGCCGCGGCGATTATCCAAACTTTGAGCCTCAAACCCGGCGATTATTTGAGCCC
>JAQFZC010004323.1:0-16403 GCA_034695205.1 Dicyrtoma fusca | reverse complement strand
CGTATTAAGTCTGTGAAGGCTGTTGGGGTGAAGCAAGGAAGTTTTCGAACATTGGAAAGGGAGTCGACGCCGATATTCTTGTACTTCATTACTACCAATGTTGCTAGCTTATTGATCTTCTTGAGTTAGGTTAATTGTACTAAAATAAAAACTGCGTCTTAATCATGCTTGCTTAGCTTGCATGTGATTTGGTGTATATTCTCTCCATTAGTCTTTGGAGCACTTTAATTGTAATTTACTTTGCGCTTTATCCCTATAATTACTTAGTTTGTATATTATTGTAAGCCCCCAGGTTTTAATCTAGATGACTAGAAAATAAAGCTAGGTACAAGTAATTATTAATTTCGAAAATATTTTATTATTTATAGTCAAATTACCAATGAACATAATTTAAGCTTTAAATAAATCATCACTCTACTACCTAAACCCACCAAACGTACTTTCGTTGTTAGTCATATTTAATAATAATACATTAATTAGGGTGAACAGTTCGGAGGTGCCTAGATCGATGGGAAGAACTGGCGAAGCTTTTGTTGCAATTTTCCACAGTACATTTGTAGGGACGTTCTCCAGTGTGAAACCGTAGGTGAACTTGCAAGCGGCTTTTGTCGTTAAATGTTTTGTTACAATTCGAACAGCTGAAAGGTCTGAGGCCAAAATGACTGGCAGTATGTCTCTGTAAATGGTGCTTATATTTAAATTCTTTTCCGCAGTTTGGTTGTAAACACTGAAAGGGCTTTGGCTTTGAGGGTTTGAACGGTTGGTTTTTTTCTTCGTGGGTCCCTAGGTGACTCTTTAAATCAGGAGCCGCACGGTAAACCTTTGGACAGATGTGACACTTAAACTTGAACAGCGATGACCTCTCCTCTTCAGTCCCATGGTATCTCTTACAGTGGGCTTGTAAATGCTCTGGCTTGGACAATTTTCTATTGCACGTGACACAGTAGCGTCTTCGATCTTTATGATACAATGCACAGATTCCCACGTGGATTTTCAGTTGTGCATCGGATTCAAGTTTTTTTGAACACAATTTACATTCAAACTGGAGAACATGTTCCGTCAAAAGACTAACGACGGTTTCGGTTGGTTGAATTTCTGCAGAATTTTCAAATCCAATCAGATCAGTGTTACTACTGTCGACATCAAAGGAATTAGGAGGCTTATCTACTTTTTTTGGCAATATCTTCCGTTCTTTGACAAAAGGGTGACCTTGACGGATATAAGCACTTTGGATTTCCTCGGATGTCGATCGTGTAAGAAGCACGAAGGGATTTTTTTCTGGCTGCTTCAAACCAAAGCCGTTATTTTTATTCTCTGGAATTATTTCTCTTTCGTAAGTGATGAGCTCAGTCTTGGGTTCGACAGGGCAAAAGCTTGGGTCGTCAATGATTTCCGAGTTGAAGGGAAGAATGAGGTCGCCATCGTCGACTTCAATTTTAATTCCTGGCTCCTTAGTTTCATCCGCAAGCTGAGGGTCCTCATTGGTTATCACAGGACACACTATGCTGCAAATGCGTAAAAAATTTAGGATAATTAATACGTTTTGCCTATTGTTAGTAAAGGCCATAGCCAAAATGTGAAACAATATAGGTTAATTTAAAATATTGCACTAAATGCAAATGTTTTTAATTACCTAAATTCCGTCTCCTCAAAGACGATGCTTGTGGTGTTTTGAAATTCAGTGAAATGCTTTTCTTTCTTGTGCTCAATGAAGCTGTCAACTTGTCGAAAGGAACTTTGGCACAATTTGCACACAAACCACACACTGATGCTGCTTTGATTCATTTTGTCCAATTATCTTAAATCTTAATCTATAGATACAAAATTACAAAATTACAAACAATCGTATTTTGCAACGGATGAATCCATTAGGTTCTAGTTGTATGTTGTAGGTACTAGGCTAACTAAGAACTTTGTATTTGGTAGACACCTTATTAATTACCTTCAACCTATCTATCTGAGAATATAATTATTACAAATTTCTACGTATCAGTTACTCTACTACATTCTTTAGTGCAGTTTGGATTCAAAGATCTTAAATTAGACGGCTTAGTAATTTACTCTGCTGAAAAGTCGAAAATACATATTTTTAATAAAGTTTTGTAAGTTTTAGACATTAACTTTATAAATACGAATACGACATAAAATACCGATTCGGAGTCTCAAACGCCAAGAACCAAGAACACCAGTCGCAGGTCGTCAAGTCTTCAACAGGTTGGCTAACCAAATATTTAAGCTTTCCGCGCTTTCAAGTTAAGCTCCTTCGGCGTACTGACTAGAAGTATTATAATTAATTTTAATTTTGTTTTTGTAATTTTATGCTAACCTGACAGTGAATTAAAGTTAAAATAATGGTCAATGTTAAATGATAGTGAAATCATTAGAATAAAATAGCAAATGAATAATTTACATTGCAACTTCTGAAAAATTTGTATAGATATTATATTTATATTTTTTGTATTCGATGATAGGAAGGATATAGATGAAAGATAAATGAAAAAAATGTATGGTACTAATCGGAATAAAAATTATTAATGAATTGAACTAACAACTGTTCAATTTGTAAAAAGTAAAAATAGCAATTATTTTATTATTTTCTAAAGGAGTAAAAAATAGCAAGTCTGTACAAATTCCAATATTTTTGAACATATGCCAACGTGGAGCATTAGGTACTGTTACACATTCTTTAAACGATTTAACAACAAAAACCTAAATAAAACAGCTTCACGTTAGACATAATCTAAACAACACTTATATTTAATTTTAATTAAAGTGTACATTATTAGAGTGGGTCCAGTAGGTACCTGAATTACAAACCTTAACACTAAGAAAAGTGAAGTACCCGTCTTGAAAATAAAACGTAAGTTACATTATGTAATAACAGAGTACTTACTGAAAACTTATTCGTGTGCGTCCTTCAATAAATGCCATTTAATTCGCATTTTCACGGAGCTACTTTAGTAATAAAATAATACATTATCATTATTTACTATGAGCAGTTCGTTGGTGCTTAGTTCTATGGGAGAAAGTAATAAATGTTTTGTTGCAGTTGTCCACGGTGCATTCGTAGGGACGCTCTCCCGTGTGACCCCTCAAATGCGCTTTCAGGTGGCAATTTCGAGTAAATGTTTTGGTGCAATTCGAACAGCTGAAGGGTCTGAGGCCAGAATGAGTGACAGCATGTCTCTGTAAATAGGAATTATGGATAAACTCTTTTCCGCAGTTTGGGTGTAAACACTTAAAGGGTTTCGATTCTGAGGTTTTGACTCGTGGCTTTTTTCCTTTGTGGGAGTCGAGGTGAAAGCTTAAATCCACAGCCAATTGGTATCGCTTTGGACAGAGGTGACACTTAAACTTGTACAGACTTAACTTCTCCTCTTCAGTCCCATGATGGGACAGATAGTGACGCTTTAAACTATACTGATGCGAAAATTTTGTATTGCATTTGACACAGTAGCGATTTCGATCTTCATGATACAGTGCACAGATTCCTGCGTGGATTTTCAGTTGTGCGTCGGATTGAAGTTGTTTTGAACATAAATTACAATTAAGCTGGAGGTCGTGTTCTGCGGGATTACTTACGACGATAGCGGCTGGTTGAATTTCTGTAAATTTTTCGCCTTCAGTGTAGTCAATTATAGTACTGTCGAGATCTGGTAAACTAGGATTAGGAGGCTCTAAATCATTCGCAAAGATTTTCTGTTCAAAGTTTAATTGAGGGATACAAGAACTGTGGATTTCTTTGGACGTCAGTCGTGTAAGGGGCACGTAAGGATTTTGTTCTGGCTGCTCCAAACCAAAGAAGTTGTTTTTACTCTCTGGATTTATTTCGATTTCAAAAGTGAATAGTTCACTCTTGGGTTCAACAAGGCCCAAGTTTGGTTCGTCGATGATTTCCGAGTTGAAGGGACTAATGGGGTCTTCCTCGTTCAACTCAATTTTAATTAGTGGCTCTATATTTTCATCCGTCGGTAGAGTCTCAGCCTTGATTGTTACTGGACACTGTTCGCTGTAAATGTAAAAACAAAAAAAAACAATATAGTTAATTGTGCCTAACCAACTCAAACACATATTCCGAACTAACATACAATTAAAAGCAACTTGAATTATTTTATGGAAATCCAAAAGGTTTATAATTTATTACTCGTTTTCGGTCTCCTCAAAGACGATGCAGCTGTTGCTTTGAAATTCAGTGAAATGCTTTTCTTTCTTGTGCTCAATGAAGTCGTCAACCTGTCGAAAGGAGCCTCGGCACAGTTTGCACACAAACCAGACACTGATGCTCGTTTGGCACATGTTTCCTAATTGCCTAATTCTAGAACTAAACAAAGTTGGTTTGCAACCGATTCATAAATCCGTTAGGTGCAGGTTCAATTAAGGTTAAAGCAACAGATTAATTTTGCAAAGAACTGCTTAATATTTCGTCGAATTACTAACCTTTTACAGAATAAACGAATTCGTATTAGCCATCACTATAAACGTAACTGCAGTAATTACTCTAGCTCAACTGCAATCTTGCAGTTGAACTTAAATTACTTCATTACTCTGCTTAAAGTCTTAAATTGGTTCATGAATAAAAAGGCCAAAGGTTATTTAGATGGTAATTGTAATTACGATTATTATATACGAAACTTCAAAAAAATAAAATAGGTTAGGTTGTCTAACAAAATGTTTAAACTTCCCGCGCTTTCAAGTTGAGCTGTTCGCCATAACTGACAAGAATTTTAGATTTTAATTTTTAGAAGGAAAAAGATATTTAAAAAAGTTTTATTATTGTTCTGCGAAATCTTACTAAAACTATCTTTAAGTGAAGGATTCAATTGAGTTAGTACCACTGCATTACAACGCAATGGTGTTCACCGAAACTACTAAATCGAAATCCAATTTTTAGTACGTCAATCTGAAAAATACAAAAGCTTCTCACTAAAATTAGAACAAAGGAGCATTCAAATTAGTATAAATTATGTTTGCTGAGTACCTTCAATTTGCAACCCTATTAAAACCTATAGTATTATAAATCTCAAAATTACAACTTTTCGGTCGTTTTAACATTATGAATGAAAGTTATTAAAGCTTTTGTTTTCCTGGTATTTTCAGCTGTTTAGTTACACTTTTTCAAACAACGAAAAACAATTTTAGTGATTTTAAAAATTGTATACAGTGGAGATTCGCACATTTTTAACAAGATTAAAACTAGGTTTTAAACATTTTAAAAGAATGGAGAACGCATATATTTCCTAAATGTACTGTGTAAGAAAACCGTCCATTGAGCATTTATAACAATCACTATCACTAAACGTAGTTTTACTCATTACAAACAGCGCAAAAGATCGTTTTTTTTGACAATTCAAGCAACCACAACAATAGTTTTTATACATTTAACAAAGACGAAATTAAGTTTTCCTTGTTTGCAAAAGTTTATTTGAGAGACGCACTAACTTTATAGTGGGATGTGTGGACAAACAAAAATTTCTAGTAGGGTAAAGGCTTCTAACTGTGGTCGTCTTGTAACTGTGGTACTCCCCTGTTTTCTCCAGTGACAACGGTTAATCAAAATCGAACACACCCGGTTTTGAATCTTTGGGTATTAGTCTTCCTATAGAAGGTATGTTAGATTTTATTAAGTAACCTGTGACACTGGAGAAAACAAGGGGATACCACAGTTACAAGACGACCACAATTAGAAGCCTTTACCCTACTGTATTAAATACATTTGATTAACCAGGAGAAGCGTTGTAGTCAAATGTTATTGCCACAATTTGCTAACGATGAATGAATTAAATGCTCAGTGAGAAATGAAAAAAATGTATTTATAATCAAACTACAAATTATGAATTAATTTAAGAAGCAACTTTATAATTTGTAGAAGAGTGACAGTAGCAATTTTATTATTTTTTTAAAAGTGTACAAAATAGTTAACTATTCTCGAAGTATCAAGTCTGTACAAATTATTCCACTATTTTTGAACATATGTCCAAGTGGAACATTACTTACACATTCTTTAAGCGATTAACAACAAAACTAAATCAAACAGTTTCAAGTTAGACATAACCGAAATTAGCACTCAATTATACTTATTTTTCAGTTTAATTAATCTGTTCATTTTAATACATAGTCAATAGTGTGTTAGTAACGCAAGATCTATTCCTAGAGGCAAACACAGTGTTTGCCTTTTATAATACTTTTCCTCTTTTTGGTTTTCGGTTAACACTACTGGAGAAAAAAGGAGGTACCACAATTACAAGCCTTCACACTCACAAAAGTACCCTGTACCAGTCTTGCAGTAAAATGTACCAGAGTAAGTACTGAAAACTTTTTCGTGTGCGTTCCTCAATCTCAATAAATATCAATCGATCACATTTTCAAGGAGCTACAACCTGAGTAACAAAATAACACATTATTCACTGTGAACAGTTCGGAGGTGCTTAGTTCTATGGGAGAAAGTTATAAATGTTTTGTAGCAGTTGTCCACTGGACAATTGTAGGGACGCTCTCCCGTGTGAATGTGCAAGTGTGTTTTCAGGTGGTAACTTTGCGTAAATTTTTTGTTGCAATTCGAACAACTGAAGGGTCTGACGCCAAAATGAGTAGCAGTGTGTCTCCGTAAATGAGAATCACTGTTAAATTCTTTTCTGCAGTTAGGTTGTGAACACTTAAAGGACCTTGACTCTGAGGTTTTGACTGGTTGCTTCTTTTTTTCGTGGGTCACGAGGTGAAACTTTAAATCCACAGCCAATTGGTATCGCTTTGGACAGAGGTGACATTTAAACTTGTACAGTGATAACTTCTCCTCTTCAGTCCCATGATGTGACAGATAGTGACGTTTGAAACTCCATTGATGATAAAATTTTGTATTACACGCGACACAGAAGCGATTTCGATCTTTATGATACAGTGCACAAATTCCCACGTGGATTCTCAGGTGTGCATCGGACTCAAGTTGTTTTGAACATAAATTACAATTAAGCTGGACTTCATATTCTGAGGAATTATTTATGACGGTTGTTGTTGGTTGAATTTCTGTAGATTTTCCGCCTTCAGTGTGGTCAATTATAGTACTCTCGAGATCTGGTAAATTAGGAGGCTCTAAATCATTCGCAAAGATTTTCTGTTCAAAGTTTAAAATTCTAGAGGGATTTTGAGGGATACAAGAACTTTGGATTTCCTCAGAAGTCAGTCGTTTAAGGAGCACATACGGATTTTGTTCTGGCTGCAATAAACCAAAGAAGTTGTTTTCACTCTGTGGATTTATTTCGATTTCAAAAGTGACTAGTTCACTCTTGGGTTCAACAAGGCCCAAGTTTGGTTCGTCAACGATTTCCGAGCTGAAGGGAATAATTAATTCATCATCCCTCACTCCAGTTTTGATTGGTAGCTCAACATTTTCATCCGTCGCCTGAGTCTCAGCCTTGATTGTTACTGGACACAGTTCACTGTAACTGTAAAAACAGAAAAAAACAATATATAGGTACTAGTATAATATGTACCTAACCAACTCAGACACATATTTCGATCTACCTAACATATAAAAGCAACCTGAATTATTTTATGGAAATTCTAAAGGGTTTTAATTACTCGTTTTGGTTCTCCTCAAAAACGATGCAGCTGATCTTTTGAAATTCAGTGAAATGCTTTTCTTTCTTGTGCTCAATGAAGTCGTCAACCTGTCGAAAGGAGCCTCGGCACAGTTTGCAAGCAAACCAGACACTGATGCTCGTTTGACACATGTTTCCTAATTGCCTTATTCTAGAACTAGAAAAAGTTGTTTTGCAACCGATTTATAAATCCGTTAGGTTAAAATAAAATACGAATAATTTGTAAAAAGTCAAAAAGTAAAAAGTTCTCTAACAAAACTTTTAAGCTTTCCGCGCTTTTCAAGTTGAGCTGTTCGCTCGAGTTCGCCTTGACTGACGGGTACTCTTCACTCTTTCTTATTTTTTTAAAATTAAAAAAATTATTATTATTTATTATATTTATTCTTTTTATTGTTATTACAGTTATGCGAACTCTTACGAACCATATTTATGTGAAGAGAAGAATTTAATTTTAATAATTTGAGTTAATGCAACTGAACTACTAAAGCGAAATCCAATTTTTAGTAAGTCATAGTTCATAGTCAGCAAAATATAAAATCTCACGCCTCACAATAAAATTACAACACAGGAACATTCAAATTAATATGAATTATGTTTCCTAAATGCAATTTTCAACCCTACTAAATCCTACAGAATTGTAAATAACAAAATTACAATGCGATTGTTCTTTTACAAGTTATTACAAAACGACCTGTTTTCCCGAAGAGACTTTTAATGGTTTTGAAAATTGAGGTAAGAGATCCTTTTTGTTGTTTTTTAAAATCGATCAAAAAAGAAGTAGAAAACCATGCCCTAGTAAGTTACAAAATATCAAAAGAAATTTTTTATCTTATAAGGTTTAACGTTAATTTCTTAAAACATTTTTACTCAGAGATACAAAGAATGCCTTTTATTAATTGATTTTCAAATTATGCTTTTGTCCTTCAGACTATAATACGCTTTATTTTACTAACACCATTTGTTTTGAATACAACAATGGAATGATTAAATACTAAACTCTCTCTCGGTCATTTTTACCTTTTATTTACGAGCAAGAAAGTACAAACGCGGCTTTAGATATTATTAAAAGGTGGCGACGTGGCTTCGTGCATTTTGAAATCCCAATTTTTTGTTATTTGTAAAATTGACAAAGCCCATAAGTATACACATTTAGCAAGTACAAAACGACGTTTCACAAAAAAAAAGAATGATTTTATGGCATCAGTAGAAACGGAAAAACAGCAGTTATACACATATTTAACAAGTGCAAAACGTGGGTGTACACTTTTTCAAACAATCCATTGTAAAACAATCGTGAAAAACGTGATATTAAAAATGTGTGCCGCGCCGCGGTAGCTTGCACATTTTCAACAATGTTGAAACTATATTTTAAACATTTTCAAACCAAATACTGAGCGTCACGTTGCAGCAGCAGAGTTTGGCACAGAGGGTGTTTTATATTTTAATTTATCAAGTTAAGTGTGTCCTTTTTTTTGAAATTTTTTTGGACATTTCATTCGCCTTTTGTTAACCACACTGTTTTTGTTCTTAGGTGTGCATCGGACTCAAGTCACTCAAGTTGCTTTGAACATAATTTACATTCAAACTGGGCGTTTTGTTCTGTGGAAATATTTTTGGCGATTGAGGCTGGTTTAATTTCTGTATATTTTTTAACTTCAATGCCGTCACTGCTATTTATGTCATTGTCCGATGAATTGGGAGACTCTGAATCATTTTCAAAGGGTTTCCGTTCAAATTTTCTGAGTCTGAGATCGAGAAGAATTTAATTTATTATTAATCTGAGTTGCCGTCACTGCAATGGCGTTCATTGAAACTACTTAAGCGAAATCCAACTATTAGTAAGTTAGTCTCAAATTACTCTCAAGCATATGGAAGATCATACTAAAACTACAATAAAAGAAACAAGAAACAAAGCAAATTTTTATAAAGCATGTTTTCTGAAAGCATCATTGCAACCCTAATACAACCTGTAGAATTGTAAATTACAAAATTACGATACATACGTACACTCGCACTTTAAAAAAATACAAAACGACCCGTTTTTTACGAATAGACAAGATACTGTTTATGCTTTTAAAAATTGTGGTAAGAGATGTGTTTCATTTTTGATTAAAATAGAGCAAATTATGCATTTTACTTTTAACCATTTCCAAAGCAGGAAGTAGAAAGCCATGCCCTATTATTTTACAAAACATCAAAAACATTTTACCTTACGTCTCACGTTAACTTTTTAACAACATTTTTATTAACAAATTAATACAAAGAATGCTTTTATTTTTATGCTACATTTCCAACACAAAAATGCAATGATAAAATACTAAACTTTTTCGGTCATTTTTACATTATCATGAATGAAACTTATTAGAGCTTTTATTGTCCCTGTATATCATGGGGACATTAAATGTGACATATTATGCTATTATTACAATTATATTCTAATGCAGTACTCATTTAAATAAAAACTAAATAAAATGAATACATTTTTTTAGGCACAACACACTACTTGCGATGACCAGTTCGGTTGTGATGATGAAGTTGAGAGAAACTTGTAAAAGTTTTGTTGCAGTTGTCCACAGTGCATTTGTAGGGACGCTCTCCAGTGTGAACCCTCAAATGATTTTTCAAGTGGTAGCTTTGCGTAAATTTTTTGTTGCAATGCGAACAGCTGAAGGGTCTCAGGCCTAAATGACTGGTAGTGTGTCTCCGCAAATCCGATTTACTTTTAAATGCTTTTCCGCATTTTGGCTGTGAACACTTAAAGAACTCTGAGTGCAATCGGGAATTGCTGGCAGTTTTCTCTCCCTCGTGGGACATCAGGTGATACTTTAAAGTTGCATCTAATTTGTACTGCTTTGGGCAAAGGTGACATTTAAACTTGTTCAGCAATGCCTTCTCCTCTTCAGTCCCATGGAATCTCACACGGTGGTCTCTTAAATTCCTCGGCTCCGCAAATTTTTTATTGCACGCGACGCAGAAGCGATTTCGATCTTTGTGATACAATGAACAGATTCCCACGTGAATTCTTAGGTGTGCATCGGACTCAAGTTGTTTTGAACATAATTTACATTCAAACTGGACGTTTAGTTCTGTGGAAATATTTTTGACGGTTGCGGTTGGGTTTTCAACTTCAATGCCGTCACTGATACTACTGTCATCGTCCGACGAATTGAGAGACTCTGAATCATTTGCGAAGGTTTTCTGTTCGGATTTTATGAGTCTGGAGTGCTGTTTAGGGAAACAAACCCGTTGGATTTCCTCGGCCGTCAGTCGTTTAAGAAGCACGAAGGGATTTTGTTCTGGCTGTTTCCAACGAAAGACATTGTTTTCCGTCTCTTGTTTTATTTCGTGTTCGTAAGTGATGAGTTCACTCTTGGGTTCAACAATGGCCAAGTTTTGTTCGTCAATGACTTCCGAGCTGAATGGAATACTGGGGTCGTCGATGTTGACTTCAATTTTAATTAGTGGCTCTATATTTTCACCCGTCGGTAACGTCTCAGGCTTGATTGTTACTGGACAAAGTTCGCTGTAGATGTAAAAACGGAAAAAAAAACAATAGAAGTTAATTATAATTAATCAACTCAAAACACATATTCCAAACTAACATATAATTAAAAGCAACTTGAATTATTTTATGGAAATCCAAAAGGTTTATAATTTATTACTCGTTTTCGGTCTCCTCAAAGACGATGCAGCTGGTGTTTTGAAATTCAGTGAAATGATTTTCCTTCTTATGCTCAATGAAGTCGTCAACCTGTCGAAAGGAGCCTCGGCACAGTTTGCAAGCAAACCAGACACTGATGGTCGTGTGGCACATATTTTCCAATTTTTTGCCTAATTCTAGAACTAAATAAAGTTGGTTTGCAACACATTTATAAATCCGTTAAGTGCAGGTGCAATTAAGGTTAAAACAACAGACTGATTTTGCAAAGAACTGCTTAATGTTTCGTCGAATTACTAACCTTTTACAGAATAAATGAATTCGTATTAGCCATCACTATAAAAGTGCTGCAGTAATTACTGTAGTTCAACTGCAAGAGCTCAAATTAAATTACTTCATTACTCTGCTTAAAGTCTTGAATTGGTTCATGAATAAAAAGGCCAAAGGTTATTTAGAAGGTAATTGTAATTACGATTATTACAAAACTTCAAAAAAATAAAAATAGGTTGTCTAACAAAATGTTGAAGCTTCCCGCGCTTTCAAGTTGAGCTGTTCGCCGTAACTGACCAGAATTTTAGATTTGTAATTCATGTTATCATGTTTGTTAAGATGTTTAAGTTTAAAATTTTTTTATTATTGTTACAGTTCTGCAAAATCTTACTAACTTTAAGTGAAGGATTTAATTAATAATTTGAGTTAGGTAGTTACACTGCAATGCAATGGTGTTCACCGAAACTACTAAATCGAGACTCAATTTCTAGTATTACGTCAACCTGAAAAATACAAAAGCTTCTCACTAAAATTAGAACAAAGGAACATTCAACTTAGTATGAATTATGTTTGCTGAGTACAATTTGGAACCCCATTAAAACCTATAGTAATTATAAATCACAAAATTACAACTTTTCGGTCATCAAAGTTATTAAAGCTTTTGTTTTACTAGTATTTTCAGCTGTTAGTTCAGTTAGTTGACGATTTCATCCTTTTCTATTTCTATGTTTCAGCAATCAAAAATCAAGCAATGTACATAACTCTGCAACTTCCGTTAAATGCACACTCTATTATCCCACCTATAAACTAATCAATAATCCTTCCAAAACGCAACACAAACCCAATTTTTAGACACTGTAAAGTGCAAATCACTTGTTTGCACATTACAAGCAAGTGAAAAACGGTAAACGGAGAAAATGTTCCCAGAAAAAATGTTCCCGGAAAAAATGTTCCCAACTACCAAGTAGGAAAAAATGTTCCCGAGTGCGAAAACAGGCATGTGTGGGTCACGTTGAGACGTGAGTCCGCAGTCTGTTCAGCAAATATAACTGCGAAGTCCTTGCAGTGCATTCACTAAATCAAAACTACTTTCTGCTCATGAATTAAAACCACTTAAACATTTAGATGCACAGGTTACAGAAATAATGTATAAATGTGTTGTTAAAAGGAATACGATTATATTTTTAGATACAGGATTTATGTAGAGTGGTTTAAATAAAAATACAAAAGATTGCATAAAAGATTATACACTTTTAAAAATATAATATAAAAATACTGACGTCTACTATGACTATACGGGTTATAAAAATGTTTAATAATGTAGAAGTCGTTAGTATACTAAACTAAAAACAATATCCGCTGCAGCGAAGTTAAGAAATAATGTTTAATAAATAAGAATATCATTATAGTACACTAACATTTGGTACATTCTAGTTACATACTTGGATGAAAAACTCTTTTCCTTCGACTTTAATTAGTTGAAAACTTCTTGATGTAGCTACACATTTCGAAGGCTTTCGTTACAGTAGATTATTCACATAAATAAGGGAAAAGACACTTTAATCAAATTAAAACAGATCGTAATCCGTGGCTTAAGCTGTAAATTAAGTAGCAAGAATCACCTACACGTAGTTATAAATTAAAAAATAATTAATTGCTTTAAACTAATTTTTAAAAATCAAAAAACATCTTAACTGCTCAGTGCCACCGAACCCTATTGTATGCCAAATTTTTGTGCTCCCATCCCAGTATAAATACCTCTCAAATATTTGCGTTGCCTTTATTAGACTGCAAAATGTGGATGCTGATTTTATATTTTGAAGTTTAAAAGCAACAATGGTAGCCCAATGGCAATAAGTAGATGCAAAGGCAAGGCAATTAAAATAATATGCAGTGTCGATTTTTAGAATGCTTAAAAAATATTCCTATAGAGTGGGGTTATGTCTGCGCTAATAAAGTTCGCCTTTCTCTCTAGTACGCGGAAAATACAGACTCTAAAGTTTAAAGTCCTAATATTAATTTACCTTTCAAAAACGTCATTGTCCGTGGTATATTTTTGAAATGCATGCTACATACGTCTACTGAGCTTTTGTTTTTTTTTCGCAAAATTAATTAAATAAATAACCCACAATAATGTATTAAAATAAAAAAGCGCAGCTACTGATTGAAACCAAAACAAAATAAAAGTGAGTGCAGTGTGCAGTATAGTAGTGCGGTACAATTTTAGCTGCTGCTACAACTACGCCTTTTTAGTGCGGCCACGGCGTATAATGTAATAAATGTACGCGGAAAAATTGCCGGAAATGTTCCCAGATTTTCATTTTGACCTATTATAGTTATGTATATATTATTATTATTCACGGAGTTTTCTTTATTTCATCTAATTTTCATTGTACATACATAGGACTAACACTTTACAGTTTAATTAGACCCAAAAATAGTACTTAACTTTAGTTTTGATAGTTTTTGCCAATGTTAATTTTAGTACAAAAGTCACTAACTTCTTAATACTAGTGCATCAAAGAGTTTATACAGGAAAAATATCAAGGAGCCCTGGCAGCCGTATTCAGCGCATAGTGCCGCATTGGTAAAAGAGTTAACAAATTCATTCGAAGATTGATGCTTAAAGAACTAATAAAACAAAAAAAAACAACATTCATACAAAAACTCAGACCTTACTTTTAAGCAACCTAAGTAACGTAGGGATAGTGGATTTCCTATTCCTTTCATATTTACAATATACTAAATAAAGATTACATTTACTGCGCGATGGTCTCTCAGTATTTCTGGTATACGGCAGTAGCCAGTTCATATATCTCTCAGATTTTTGTAATTTAACACCAAAATTAATTAATAAATTTTTGTATCTTTACTTTCAATTACAGTTAATTTGTTTTCTGTTGCTATAGATAAATACTTACTATTACTTACATACTTACTAGTAATTATACTTAAACATCTTTTTTCAACATTTCTAATATCGTTCATTTGCTTAACAGTTATCCCTTGTCCCCATACCTGGGAGGCATATTCTAAATTACTTCGTATATACATTTTATATATGAATAACAGTTGTGGCCTACTAAATCCACATTGCTTTAGTTTTCTTAAAATGTACAATTTTTTTGCAGCTTTTTGAATTACAAATGAGGTTTGATCATCCCATGTAACACTAATTGTTTAATTGAATACCTAGTAATTTAGTAGAGTTTACAATCGGTAATTTATTGCCATTAATAAATAGGTTTATTTTACTATGTATATATGTATGTATTTATGCCATCCTATAAGGAACCACTAATAACATATGTAACTGGCTAAAGCAATCAGTTGCCCTCTAATGCCTTGCTGCAGTGTAATAACTCGTAGGATTTGTGTCCAGAAATTTCTAGAGTGAAGCTCTGAAAGTTCTGAAACTGCATTTTGTCCGTTGGAATTAATTCTATGCTTTCGGTGGGAAGTGAAAGTGAAGCTTCCTGAGCCTTCTGGAATACGAGAAGATTTTTTCTGTGGTGGAAGCTGCGACGCAGTAAAAAATGTCCCTCTCTTACCATTATACGGTTATACTATATAGCATCGCATTTTACAATTACGAAACTGGCAAAAATCACAGTGTAGTTTTGCTATTAATGCTATTTAGCTTGGATTGGAAGCGTTTCAAATTAAAAATCCAAAAAATCTACACCGTGCCATCATAAATGAAGGCCCCTTTTATCTAACTACCTAAGACGATTCGACTTGAGCATGTTCATGTATCTTCAGTTCTATTCTAGACAACATTATTTTTATTTATAACTGACGACTGACACTGTGACATTAGACTGCAATACAACGCACTTTATTTTAGGAATTCTAGAATTCTACTGGTGATGTACTAATTAACTCGTACGTCGTAGGTAGGTAATCATTAATCAATTTCAATTTTGCTTTTGCTAGTCAGTTCACAGAATTTCGGCTTCGGCCAGAACGTAAAGATCTAAATCTAAACTAATAAAAAGGAAAGAACGCAGGCAGAACAGTGAACAAAAAAAAATGAAGACGCAATAAATACTATGTTTCAGTATAGCCACGCATAGGAACTCTTATTATGTACAGAAAGCCCTACCCAGCAAGAAAGTGTGGAGCGTTATATTTTAAGCAATAGGAAATATGACCGTTAATTTCTGTGTGACTTTCCACTTCCAGTACTTTCCACGGACAGACTAGTAGATACGCAGTACACACACGGACACACGTGTCACGTATACAAGCGGGCCCCTGCTTCATTCCAGCTCAGTCATTCTTGGCATCTAAGATCGAACGGGTTGACTTTCTAAATTTTTCATCACTTCCAAAATTCCAGCCAAAAACTTGTTGTTTTACTTAAAGACTGGAAATCGATTTTAGAATTGATTACGACGCACAAACAACAAAAGTACCAAGCAGCACAGCAACTTGCGTGGAAAGTGTCAAGTATTTAAAGTACTGACTATTGAACTAATAGCAGTTAACACGTTGACAGTTCAACCATCATTTGACGGAAGGTAGGATTAACTTTCATTTTAATTTAAAATTATAGGTTTTTTAGATTCTTAATGCATTTCATTTACTAAACGATTGCAATGAACAATTCTATTTTAAAGCTGTAGGTTGTAGTAGTAGGTAGTTGTTGAAAAGCAAAACTGTTAGTTTGTTTGTAGGTAGTTAGAAAGTTGAAAGTGTTTTCCACCTGTGACTGGTGGCTGGTGGGGGACATGAACTTGAGCCTGGCTTGTGAATTATTGTTGATTGTTATCTATCTCCAACAGTAAGGACTAATGGATCAACTATGTTTTTGTACCAATATTTTATAAATAATTATTTACAGTACAGTTGACTGACAGTTGCCAGTTGTCCGTACA
>JAQFZC010004322.1:0-16404 GCA_034695205.1 Dicyrtoma fusca | reverse complement strand
GCCTCCGCCCTTATGCTAGTTTTTCCATTGGTTTTGAGCATTTGTAGTTATGCATGATTTTAATATGAATATTACACTTTTTACACATTTTAATATAAAGTGTCATTATAATCTACGAGGCGTACCTAGGTGCATATTTGCAGAGCATATGGTTTAATTTGTTCTTCAGAGTGCAAACATTAACATTACGGGGTGAGAGCCGTGAGACACTGACAATATTGACAACTGACGATCACGAAAGTGCATTAAAATAGTTTCGTTAATCAGTTAATTGTGAAGAAACGAATGTAGGGATAGCTAGGGAACAACAAAAAAACAGTGACAGGCAATGGTCAACAGTGTAATTGTTTGAACTAATGATGTGTGTGTGTTTAAAACGGAACTAGTCAGTTAAAATACGTAGTTACTAGTTACTTATTTGTACAATAGTGAATTAAATCCTGTCACCTGTTGCCTGTTGCCTGCGCTTCCAAATTTCAAGTTAAAATGGATTTATTCCTAAAAATGAACATTCTACTGATGTGGGCCATCGGGTATTTTCCGGTACACCTCCCGATTCCGATTCATAGCAAAAGGATAGTAAGCATTCAGAAAGTCAAAATCAAGTCTGTTTCATTTTTTGCTGCAATAATTGGTTTGATTCTGGCCCCACTTTTAGTCCTGAATTACTTTCATAAAGTTTCTTGGATTGCAGCCCAAGCTTTCACTCGTCTCATCTTGCTCTGCGCTGGAATGTTGTCCAACATCCTCTTAGATTTGTGTCCGAGAATTATCGGGATTTGCTATGGAAACGGCATCGCTACGATTATTAACAATTTTGGAGAGTTTGAATATTTCTTTAAGTCGTTCAGGAGTTCTCCAGATGAAATCGAAAAAAAGAAGTTCGAAGCCTTCGAGGTTCAAGCAAATTCAAGCGTACTTCTAAAACAAAACAGAAGTAAATCCTTTCGTCTGCGTTTTAAAAAGTGCAAGTTTTACACATGGAACATTGTTTGCGTCATATCTTATTGTTGCACAAAACTTTTGTATGTTATGTCGTACTTTGAAAAACATATTTCAGAAGATAGCAGATTTCAATTGATCCCGTTCCCCTACAAGTGGATGGTTGACACAAACAGAATTGTTGTTGAGTTGATTTTAATATCTTCAATGTGTGCTACGAGTGGATTTATTGTATCTGTCGGTCTACATTTAATCGAAGCTTACAGGCAGTTTTGTGTGATTCTTGAGTCCAAGTTTTTAAACCCTTTGAATACTAATTCCAGAGAATTTGACCACCATTTTCCTAGGAAATATTTGGAACAATTTGGTAGACTTCAAAGCTCTTTTCACATTTTTAATTTAGTGGCTGGGGGATTTGCATTGTCTAATTTATTAAATCATATTTTGTGGCTTAATTATGGGATTTATACTCTCATTTGGCCGATTGAGGGGAACGTGGCAAATATTCTATCCTGTACGACGTCACTACTGCTAATGACGCTTCACTTGAGTATCGGCAACGAAATGAAGACTGAAGTAAGGAGAAAGATGCTAATTTTATTTCGTATATATTTCCTACTAAAATGTTTAAAATTGAAATAATTGCTTAGTACTGATATATGTACCTAAATAGTTCAAGAATTTAATTGCATATTATATCGTTTAATTATCAGATGTCAAAATGCAGGGGAAAACTGTCTCGTCTGATAGTTCTAGACAAAACGTCAACTTGCGCTTCATACAAGGTAAGTTGTGTGTGTGTGAATTTTATTATTAAATTATCGTTAATTATCTGAAAAACCAGGAACGATGACCGTAATAATACTTATTATTATGGATCACTTATGCAGGTTGCAGAAACAGCTGAATGGGTCGTTAACTGGAACTGGGAATTCAATGGGTGGAATGTGTGTACGATTAATTATGGACTAATTTCTGGGGTACGAATTTTAACAATTTAACAGCCGTAAATGACGTAATATATGCTTAAAAACCAACAAAGAACGAAATACATGTATCATAATGCTTTAAAACCTTTCAGATTGCATGTACTGTCGTAGCACTAATGACGTTCCTGATTCAATTGAAACTGTCTGAAGCCTAAAACTCAACGAAAAACGGAATCAATTCTTCTTGTTGAATGTTTGGAAATTAGAAAAACGGAATCGACTTTTATTTTAATTTAAACAATAATAATTGTTGACATATTAATTATTATGTAATTCCTACCAAGTAGCTATCGTTATAATTACCTATGTAATTATTATTTAGCTAAGTTCATGTGTGTAGGTAATAATACGTTCGTACTAGTAGATTATGATTCGTACGAGCTGTAGATGATTGATATTATAGTTACCTAATTATATCCGGTTCTAGTTCTAATGTAATTAGAGTAAGATTCTGTGGCTGCAGTAATTAATTATCTAGTAATTTATGGATAGTTACTAACTTTGCTGACGTGATCAAACCAAATGTTGATCTTGTAGGTGGGGCATTTATCATTTATTTCGGTTTCGGTATCGATCCATGTTTGATGTTTTACAGTAAACCAATCGCAGACTTAAGAGAAAAATAAAACCATGATGCAGATGATCTCTATTTCTTGGTGTACTAGGTGTTAGGAAAGGAATCACATTTCAGAAGTTTGTAACTCTGAGGCTACGTAGTTTTAATGGAAATGGATATATTTTTCAAGTTCAGCATACAACTAATGTGGGCCATTGGATACTACCCGGTTCAACGTCCATTTCAACACAAGAACGCTACAGATTTTCAAAAAATAATCATTAAATCCAGGTCTGTCTTGGTTGCAGTAATTAGCATGATTCTGGCTCCAATTTTACTCCTAAATTATTTTACGAGAGTGTCACGAATTGCTGCCCAGGATGATTTCACTCGTCTAATCATCTACTACAGTGGTACTATCACAATTATTGCAATAGATCTGGGTCCACGAATTATTGGGTTTTTCTACGGTAATGACATCTCTAAAATCATTTACAACCTCGAAAGTTTTGAAACGTTTTTTGAGTCATTTTCAAAAGAATCTGAAGACCCACAGCAAGGGAAAGAGTTTTACGACAAAAACGCTTTAAGTAAAAGCAGACATAGATTTACGCCTGGCAGTTTTTTAATATCCAATTTCAGAAAATGCAAATTTTATTCGTTGTTCGTCATTGTAATCTTTTTTTGCTGTTGGACGAAGTTTTTGTATACTTGGTCGTATTTTGAGCGTGATGTACCGGACGATGCCCGGTTTCAATGGATCCCTGTTCCATACAGATGGATGAGCGATGCTAACAAAGTTTTGGTGGAGCTTCTGCTATTTTTCTCAGTGACTGCTACGACGGGTTTTATTGTCACCGGAGCCGTTCATCTCATTGAATGCTACCAAAAGTTTTGCTTCCTTCTTGAGAACAACTATTTGACCACTGCGATTACTAGTGCTCCCAGATTTAAATATTTACAGGTAGATCGGAATTCTACCACCGTAAGTCTGCAGGCCTATTTGAAACATTTTGTGATGCTTCAGAACTGTTTTCACTCATTTAATAAAATAGCTGGCGGATTCGCCCTCCCGCAATTGTTAAATTATATTTTGTGGCTTAATTACGGGATTTACACGCTTATTTGGCCGGTTGAAGGAAATATTGCAAATATTCTTTCTTGTATCACAGCCGTTTTCCTAATTTCACTACTTATGTCTATCGGCAATGAAATTAAAATTGAGGTAAGCACATTCTTCATAGAGCCTTCTCTTTTCCTTTTAGTTTTGGTATTTAATATATGGATTTACTACAAATAAATGATACAGATGTCAAAATGCAAGGAAAAACTGTCTCGTCTGATGATCCAGGAAAACGTCGAAGCAACCTGCACTTCAGAAAAGGTATACAGATTTAAAGGTTCTGGTGCCTACAACTGATTAACGTGTAACTAAATGCGTATACTAAATAAATTAGATGCCGGACATTACTGAATGGGTCATTCAATGGAACTGGGAATTCAGTGGATGGAATGTGTGCACAATTAATTATGGGCTTTTATCTGGGGTATAATAATTATTATGATTATGACTTAAAAAGTTTTTTAGTGACTGACTTTACAAATAATTTAGAATGCGGCTTTCTGTATAACTTTTAATTTTATACGTAACTTTGAAAGTAATAATTTACAAATGTTGGTTTACTTTTAGATTGCGTGTACCGTGGTGGCACTAATGACCTTTCTCATTCAACTCAAACTGTCCGAAAAGTAGAGGGACAACTTCTATACGCTTAACATCATTAACATACATACATCTTCTCCGATTAAAAAAATATTGAATAAAAAGCCAAAAATACTTTCCCTGATTAAAACCGCACAAAAAAACTAACAAGACTCTACATGGATCATCCATTATTAGCTAAAAGCAATTTTATGTGTTTTCGGCTAGTGCCGCAATAGTTTTGTGGTATGACGTGTGATTTTACCTTTACAGATTAATGGCACGAGTTTAGGCTATAGACTAGGTATGTAAAAGTATGAAGCCACTACATAGAATTGATAGAATACTATCTTTCGACAAAGTAAATGCATAATGATCAGCTTTTGTGTTCGTGATTCCAGTTTGTTACAGAATACACATACAAATCGAGTTGATAGTTTTTCGCAAACACGACTGACCGACTGTAGCCGGTCTGCACCTGATTGTGAGGAAAGTAAAACAAATAAGAAAAGCAAAGCACTATCCTTATTTCTAGAGTTTTAGTGAAGCCCAGTTAGTGTTCTTATACCGGTGTGTAATTTTAGTATTAATTAAAACCGTCAAGAACGTTCCCCCTAAAGCTCAAAAATAAAAAGCAATAATGAATTGGGCTAAAGTGTTCCTAAAATTGATTCTACTTTTACTCTGGTTCCCCGGCTACCTTCCAGTTCAGAATCCTTTTCGACTTAAAGCGTTAGCAATTAACAAAAAATCTTTCATATATTTGTACTGCATTATTCTACTTGGACTAACAACGCTCATGAATGTACATTACACTGTCACAGTCATCAACCAAACGGAAACTATAACTAGAGCAACTCGAATTCTTCTCGCTTTGGCAGCTTTAACTTTTCTCAACGATCTCTCCGCCAGGATCGTGGGGTTCTTCTATGGGAACACTGTCTGCTCCATCATTCAAAACTTGTACACCATTGACACGTATCTTCAAGAATGGGATAATGCACAAATAAATAAACCCTTCAATAAAAATAATAATAATAATAACGCAATCAGCCGCCCAAGCACCGTATCCGTCAAAATAAAACAAACCTACAGTTTTAATCAAAAATTGTATTTATTATGGGGTTTTAGTACCTGTTTATTTGGCTGTACGATCGTTCTAATTTGTTTTTCCTACTTTGAGAGGGGCATCCGTCACGAGCCAGAAAAAAGTTGGCTAAAACTCCCGTATAGTTGGATGGCAGATACGATTGAAGTGACCAATAGTGTTGTAGCATTCACTTCCTGTATTAGCACTGTTGGGCTCACTCTCAGTTTAGGGATAGAGCTGGTGGAGCGGTATACAAAATTCTGTATGATCCTTGCCTTGCGCTTTACGAGGCTTTATCCCAAAGGGGGCGAAGCACCAATTCGAATAATCCAAACTAAAAACGAAGTTGGTCTTCATCACAATCATCAGCATCAGTCAGTTTATTACAACAACGATAATTTTGTGGAAACTTTCAGCTTGTTGCAACGTAGCTTCAATGATTTTAACAAAATTGCTGGAATCTATGCCTTAGCGAATCTTGCTATGCTGGCCATCACCCTTAGTTATGGGATTTTTACACTCATTTGGCCTAAAGATGGGATAGCGAACGTTCTCAATTGTATCTCGTCCATGCTTTTAGTGGGCCTTATTTTGAGGATTGGGGTCACTGCTAATAATGAGGTACAAAATTTCTATTAAAAGGTGCATTTATGTATTGGAATTGGTATTTACATAGGTTACTTTAGACGGTTTATATTTTTACGTAATTTTATTTTTAGATGTCCAAACATAAGGAAAGACTTGGTAAACTTCTTGTGGAGGAAAAACTGAAGAAAGATGGAGGTCAAAAAGAAGTTAGTGAAGTACAGTACTACAATAATACAATACCTACTTTCTTTAATTTTTAAGTGTATTTATTTTAATTTATTTGTACACAATTTTTTAATTACTTTTTGTATGCATTTCTATGTATGTAGCTTATGCAGATTACAAAGTGGGTGATTCAGTGGAATTGGATTTTTTATGCAAGGAACGTGTGTCGAATTAGCTACGAATTAATTCCCGGGGTACTTGTAACATTTTTGCTATTTTTATTGTGCTTTACTTTATTGCTTTCAATCAATTAGAAATTTATACTCACAACTCATCCAAAAAAAGTAATGACTGTTTTTTTATTTAGATGGCGTGTGCCCTCATGACGTTTCTGACCTTCTTGATTCAACTACAGTTGTCTGAAGTGCAAAATAAGCCAAGCTATAACTTCACGAGATTGTCTACGTATTAGTGTACGAAGTGAAGCAGATAGTCGCTTATTGAGATTTAAGCGGCATTCATTACAACTAACTGTTAAAACGAATAATGTTGTAATTTATTTTGCTGGTGGCTGTATCTGCTTTTTTATATAAACATAAACCCACCCGTATTTGTATAGCCCATCATACAGACTGCCTTAATTGTAGGAACACGGTTTCTTTTTTCAAGTATAAGGGAAAACGATTGTGATTATTTAAACAGAAGACCATCTGTTGCTTTTAGCTTAGCAAATTTTTGGGCTCACGAATTTTGACAGTGGAGTGATGGCAATAGTAATTATACCAAAAATCCAAAGTGAAATATAAAGGCATTATAGTTCATTAGTCAGTTGTAACTTGTTTCTGCGTGTGTAAATTTTGCGTTCAATTTAATTATACCGGCAGGTGCTATTTTGCATGTGAATTATATGGATTAGGTATTCGGCGTCATTGACATTCTGATTCTGACGTAACTGCTTCTGAGAAATACTGAATAATTGCACAACTTTAGTATTTCTGTATTACATACTATGGATTTAGCATAAAAAACAACTAATAAACGCACTAGAAACTAGGAAATAAACATTTAGCTGTTTACAGACAGAGTTAAAAATAAACTGAATCCTCAGTTTGGAAAACGTCTGCTCGCACTCACGATCACGAGATTGCGTAATTGCGATAGGTACATCATTTAAACTGGTATTATTTAAGATTTATTTTACCAATAAAAAGGAATATCTGGCTTCCTGGCTTCTAAAAAAAGGTAAATTATTCAGGTTCTATTACCGGGAGTAAACATGTGTCATATAATTAAAAGGCAAATTCTAGTTAACGATTAGTCATACGCATTTAATTACCAACGAAATAAAGTACTACACTCTGTTTTTAAATGCTTGTAGGTACCTAAGTACCTAACACACACATCTGCTGCCTTTATGATTGTACGAAGCAATGACTCAACATTTTCTTCATTTTGCATATAAGCAAAACCTTTTGGTGTAATTAATCAATTTGTAAACTACTGGACAGTTTAATTATTAAATTAATATTGAATTTGACCTTTTTTGAAGCTACTGAATTTAACATGGGTTGTAAAGTTATAAGATTTTTGAATTTTCTTTGTATTATTTCTTCTATATTTTTAAGTACTGTTGTAGCCGGGCCATTTTTTCCTGTAAATAATGGTATGACAGTATACACATATTTTTATCATTCGTCATTCTAAAGAATATTGTTTTCTTTAGTTGCCTATTGCGCCTACATTATTGTTGATTCTCTAATTTTAGACACAACTTCCCTGGGGGGCAATATTGACGAAAGAGGTCCATATACCGGCGGTGACATGATCATTCCACCGTCCATGTTTATTCAAGGGAAATCAGGAATCATTGGAAATCAGTATCGTTGGACGAAAGGGCAGATTCCTTTTGTGTTAGATCAGTTGTTTTGTAAGTTAAAATAACCCGCATTAACCTTTTCGATACGGTAATGTACATACTTAGTTTTGACAATTTTGAAAACGGTAATTTCTAGGCTTTGACCTTTTGAAAGTGTTACGTATATACTAGCTCAGACCGTTTTCAAAAAGTGTTATTTACTAGTTTTGATCTTTTTCAAAAAGTGTTATTTACTAGTTTTGACCTTTTTGAAAAAGTGTTATTTACTAGTTTTGACCGTTTTGAAAAAGGGTTATTTACTAGTTTTGATCTTTTTGAAAAAGTGTTATTTCTGGTTTTGATCTTTTTCAAAAAGTGTAATTTACTAGTTTTTATCTTCTTGAAAAAATGTATTTACTAGATTTGACCTTTTTGAAAAAAAATTATTCACTAGTGTTGACCCTTTTGAAAAAATTAATTTATACAATTAAACACTTCCGTAAAGCCTTCTTTCCAAAGTTTCCCAGTTCGGAATAGGTTAAAAAGCTTAGTTAACATTTACCAATTTTGTAGTAGCTCCCATTCATACTTTGAACGACCTAATTTTATCAATTGTGCCATTTAACACCATATTTTTAGCACCCACTGAAGTAAAAACAATTCTGGACGCCTTCAATGAAATTCAAAGCAAAACCTGCATTCGATTCGTACAGCGAACTGAAGAAACAGACTACATAAGGATTGTTCGCGGAACGGCTAATTCAGGTGAAATTCTCTCGTATTAATTAGGCAGTTTGCGCACTTTACACAAAATAATTTCCGTAATACGCTAGACGTAAGATATATTTTTTTACGGACTAAAAACTTGCGTTTGGTTATAACGTATGATAGTTTGCGCATTTCTATTAGCAACGTAAAAGTTGTTGATAATCTTAAATCAACAAGTTTTAAATTGTATCATCGGTATCCATGGTAATTACTGGCGTTGGTTGTTTTGCGTAACGCAAAATCATGAACGTTGCCGTAAAATATAACGTACGCAATTAATTTATTGGACCCGTAAGATTTAATTTTTACGTAAAGTGGGCGGAGCTTCCGTTAAATTATTTTTACGTGAATATTCTTACGTTTTGCGTTTACGGAACCAATTTTACGTGAATTGCGCAAACTGCCTAATATATGAGGTATTACGTAATAATAGGTATGAACATATAGTCTGAAAATCATAAAATCTTATGAAAATCACAAAAATTCATGAGAATTACGAACATTTGTGGAATTTATAAAAATTATGAAAATTGTGAAAATCATGTAAACGTGTTAAGAATACCGCATTAAAATATCGTATTATAGTTTACACCTACACGTTATTGTTGTATAATGATAGTAAGATGAATGTACCGTTTTTAAAACCATTACATATGGATTTAAATGATCTTGATGCTTTGAAAAGCTGTAAATGTTGAAATATAACAAGGTATTATACTTCTATAGATTGCTTTGTGAGTAACGTTTTTCAAAACCTACAGCGGAATAATTCCTATGACGTCATTTTGCTAAACTACCAGAGTAAATAGTTTGTACCAGAATTTTAAAGTTCGCGTGTATTTTTGTGGGATCCCACAACCCCCCGCCAGTGCGCAGTGGTGCAGTAGCTAATATGTATAAAACAACAAACCACGTTTAAAATGCGTATTTATAAACCGATTTTGATGAATCTTGTTTTAAAACATTAAGGAATCAAAATAAAAAATACGTTTAGAGTTATATTTTTAAAAAATCACACTCGTACTCCAAAAATCAAAAATGACGTATCACAAAATTTGCAAAGCAAAGGATGGCTGTGTACTAACCGAGAATAATTTTAGATTAAAAAAGCATATCGTTACTGTAGATAAAAAATGGCCGGTATCCAAAATTCCTTAAAAGCATAGTAGCTGATCTTCATTTTTTTAAATCAACGCTACATCAAGCAACTGTAAGCATAGTAAAAAATGGAGATCGACCACTTTGCATTTAGTGTGAACTGAAGATCAGTCACTTTGCGATTATTGTGAACTAAAGATCGGCCACTTTGCATTTAGTGTAAACTGAAGATCGACCACTTTGCATTTAGTGTGAACTAGAGATCGACCACTTTGCATTTAGTGTAAACTAGAGATCGACCACTTTGCATTTAGTGTGAATTGGAGATCGGCCACTTTGCATATAGTGTGAACTAGGTATCGGCCACTTTGCATTTTATTTGAACTAGGTATCGGTCACTTTGCATTTAGTGTGAACTAGGTATCGGTCACTTTGCATTTTGTGTGAACTAGGTATCGGCCACCTTGGATTTAGTGTGAACTAGGTATCGGCCACTTTGCATTTTATTTGAACTAGGTATCGGCCACTATGAATTTAGTGTGAACTAGAGATCAGCCACTTTGCATTTAGTATGAACTAGAGATCGGCCACTTTGCTTTTAAGGAAATTTTGAGACCGGCAATTTTGAATTTATAGTAACGATATGCTAGTAGGTACGTGTAAATACGTGATTTTCCGTATTTTACAGTTAGGCTATTGTGTTTCAAATAATTGTAAAGCCATGCTTGTTCTGCTAGGAACTCTAAATTATGATTAATAAGAAATAGTTTGTAATTGTATTATTAAACCAATTATTGTAGTACGTCATGTAATGCTATTAGAGTTGCGCAGATTTCTACGTTTAATATTTACAATGTCCTTATAAACTTCATATAACAATTAACATATTAATTCATACGCCTTATTTTAATAACTAAGTTCCAGTTTAGGTACTTATTACACAAATGAAAAACAATTACGTATAGATTTAAAACCAAAAAAACTTGAGGCCGCTAGTGATATCTTTTAAACTAATAAACACTGCCAATTATTCATTCATTATTTTTCCTTAAAACTTTAAGCTTAGTAATTTAGACCTTAAAAATTTTACAATGAAATCAACTTATATAATTTTTTTGTATTTATACAATTTTTTAAAGTACTTCAAAACCTCAAAGTTATCTTTAGATAAACGATAAGACCTTGCTGTGGATGTCGTTAGTACAGGAGCTTGTATTACGGATATTATATCATCAGCATAGTTACCATTTTGGGCAGATCATACCAACCAAAATTGTTTCCTTTGCCCTTTCTTTGCAATGCCTGAACTTAGCAATGAAGCTGATTTGTATCCACTTATGTAACCATGCCTACGACAAAATTTTGTCATACAGCAATTTTAATATATTTGCCAATGTCAATACCTGCAACTTGGGGCTGTATATTGGTTACACTTACATCTTGAGATACTAAAGAAAACAAAAACCGCTTTATTTGGATTTTGTTTTTTGAAACAGGAATTAAATCGTGGTGGTTTTAAATAGCAATAATTGTTCTAACTTTATCGTACCGGGCTTGCAATAAATGAGCAATAGCGATCTCATCAATCTTGTTGCTTAATTACAAACTTTATTGAAGATGATTCTAGCTTAGACTTGTAGTGATAATCATGCATTAAACATTTAAAATAGTTTTCTGAATTTTCTCTGGCTTGGGAAGCCGTAGACTGGCTAGACGCATTGATCTCTTTGTGACAGCACCCATAACGCCGCAACGGACCTTTCCGTGGCTTGTAGCAGGGCAATGCTATTTAGCCTCAAGCCCAAAATCTACTTTATGAAAAAGCAAGGAAGCAAAATTCATGCGGTTCCTGTATTCCGAACTTGCACCATCTGACACGTAGTAGATTTTGGTTATTTGAGGATGATCAACTTTCACTTGATCGATTGCTTTAAAAATAAAGGCCTGGGCCGCCGTTGCATTATGTATCAAGCTATCACTTAAAATAATGCACGACAGAGTACTGATTTCATTGCTTTTGTTCGATAAAAAAGTCCGAACAAACAGGTGGACAGTTGCCTGCTTGTTCGTGTTATAAAACTGAATTTCGATGGGGTACAAAAACGCATAATTCTGCGCAAAATCTGGATGTAAAATTCTACTTGATTCTGATCTTAATGTTTGCGATTTAAGGAAATCAAAAAAAGCTTGCTGCTTTTTTCATAATTAAATAGTGCGATGCGACGTCTGAAATTGTACTTCTGAGAAGCTGCTGAAATTCATGCAGTGGTTTTATCAGTGTTTGTAAGTGCCATATTTGCCGTCAACAGTTTTTCAAATATTATAAGAAATTTCGTCTTCGTCATTAATTTCGTAAAATAATGCTTCAATTGAGTCATTTTTATGATAAACACCACACAATCTCAACATGCACGCTTCAGAATCAGTATCGCAGAAGCAGCTGTTAAAAAATCTTTTAGTGAAATTGACATCTTGCAAACATTCAATAAAAGTTTAAAATTCTGGTGAATACAACAGGTGCATGTGCTCTGAAACCCTTTTGTTCCAGACCACACGCATTGTTTTGGCCGTAGAAGAGAAAAAGCAGAAAGTGAGATTTTTTGAGTCGGATACTTGTCGCAGAATTCTAAATAAAGCTCACTGAGAGTCATCATTATCAGCCGTTTTGCTTCAGCGGTGCGAGCTGTTGCTCCTTCAACACGTACTGATATTTTACCCCTAACTGCAGGGTTGATCCTACTGTTGTCTGTGGATAAATAACAATTTCGAATAAGAACCTTTAATTTGTAAGATAATCCTTCTCTGCTTTTAAAATTGGGCAGACGAATGCTCCTTGCAAGAGCCCTAGTTTGCTAGCTTCTCTGGCCATATATTGTGAGCAATTACATGTGGACAAAAGCATCAATGCCCACATATGTTGAGACGCAGGTCAGGATTTTGTACTTTGCATTTTTCGATCCAGAACAAGCAAATCAACTTTTTAAATCAATAACAAATTGTTTGCAAACATTACACTCCTGGTACGTGATGCCCAAACTTTTACCCATATTTGTAAGTTCTTGGTCACCCGAGGCAGAGCACAACAGCTGCCCAATAACCTTCTGAGCTTCAAAAAACATTTTATCAGCAATCTGAGGTCTCATTTGTTTTCTAGAATTCCTCTCAAAGTGTGGCAAACCCAGTACTTTGGCCAGAGCGTTTAGCTTAATTTCCGCTTTGAGAAAATAGGTTTTAGAATTAAGTTCCATTGATGTGGTTGAACTCGAAGTAGAGATTGACAGTGCAGGTGATGAGCCTCTAGTGTCGTTTGCATCCATTAGTTCGGTGTGATCCACGACACAATGTTCAGTTGTTGCTGCATTAAGAGGTCCGTCATCAAAGATATTCGGTGCAGTCTCATTTTCAATGGCCGGAACCGGTCACTTGGAAACGTCAATCTTGCACGAAACGCAAAGACAGGTATTCAGCTGTAGATTCGGAACTTGTAAAGAATATTTTGCAAAATACTGTGCATCAACCTTTTTCCACAATATCGTTCTAAAATAGACTGTCTTCTTATGCTGATTAAACGGATCCGCCCAGGAAATAGTCATACTGAAATGTTATAATAATTTGGAAAATTAATATATTTATTTTTCAACCAGTAGAACACATTAATTCACCACAGAACTGATTTGTCATACTTTATTTTTATCTATTATTTATACTGATCATGAGGGTAAAACATATTTAAGTTAAATGAAGTACCGCCCACAAAAATATATTTCCAATATTTTGCAATCCAATTTAAATGAAGTACATTGCACATACAAATTATAGTAGTAATAAGAAAATAATTAGTGTGACAATGATTGTATAACGTAATTGTTTAAAAAACCAACAACGTTTGTGGATAAGATTAAAATAACCTTTAATTAAAGAATTGAGAAAGATAAATCAGAATCAGAAGTGTTAAAATGCGAGAATAATTAAAGTAATTGTTTTTATGACAGAAAATTTTAAAATTTGTGGCTAACTTCAAAATAAAACTGAGGGTGAAAGAGTGCAGGCGTTTCTTAGTTATGTCTACCAAGGTATGATGAAAGTTATTATGTTGGTTGTCAAACATAAATATAACAGTACGACCTTTTGCACGTCTGGCATTATAATACATATTTATAAAAGACCTAGTACACGTAAGCGTAAGCATAGATAAAGTCATAGTCAGCTTTCGTAAGCTTCAATTTGTTTAGGAGCCTGTATATGATGTCGAGTTTTTAACTGCAAACATACAACTAATAAAGTTTTGTATCAACTAAATTAGCAACAAAAGTACAATATATATTTAAATTATGAATGATGAGTAAAACGAGAAAGTCCAACAAAGTAATGCCATTAACGTTTATGCGTATTCGTCATTTATCCGTGGCCGTTGTAATTGCAACCGTTGTCTTTTAGGCTGTGTACGTTCTGAAATTAAAGCAAAAAGTTTACATTAGAAACGTTTAATAACAATATTTTGTCCTATTTATCGACTAATTTATCTTTCTTATAAATATAATTTGAATCAAAATCAAAATAACACCTTGTGATAGACGCATATGATCTTTGTTAATGTGCTTTGTCTGGTTGCTCGTGACCTGCACTCTTTTCAATGGATCAGCGCCTATGCAGAAAAATTAGAGATAAACTTGTCTTAAATTTTAGAACTAACGACTTTAATAAATCAATGAATAATAGTATTTAATTTTGTGGTGAGTCGTTTCACTATTATGCGCTTAAATTTGCTGATATTTAGATTGCTGAGCCTCCAATTCGTCTAATTCGGTAACTAATACGAAATGAATGTTGTATTTTGTAGTTTGAGCAAATAAATATACGTTACACGAATTCTTGATACATACATTATTTGTATTGTACTTTGTGTTTTACTTACGATTTAAAGTGATCCAAATTCCTGAGTCAGTTTGTGCCTCGCTGGTTCACAGTAAAGTTGTAAACACGGGTTCACTTCTTCTGTATCACTGGTTTGTGAACTGTTACAACAATAAACTTTTGAAGACTTTTAAATTGATTTGTGATTATCAACGCGGTATAATTTAACCACAGGAATAGAGCTAAACTGTAATTTTTTAATACGTTCATATTTTCTTTAAAGGTTCTTTTTTAGTTCTCGCACTTTTTTATTTCTTTTTCTAGTTTTATTTTATCCTCATTGGTTTGGCTTTTTGCATTGCTAACTTTGTACTTTTCCTCCTCCAGTGCCACTTTTTTTAGAATCAGCTGTGTTTTCTGAGGCAAACAACTTTGTATTTGTTATACTTATTTTAAGATATATTTCTATAAATCAACAATTTCAAATTGCACTATTTTTAATTTATGTCGATGTGCCAGAATATTTTGTCTAAGTACTGCACTGTGCAGTGATTAAAACCAACTAAAAGTATTACAATTGGTAATGAGGAATACTGGAAAACGAAGAGGTGACTAGTCTGCATTACTGCGTCTATTTTAGAAATAAGATAAATAAACGCGGTTTACTAATAACAGAGAACACTAAAATTAAGGAAATCGGTGTCAAGGACGATAAAACAAAGTAAAAACAGCCACGGTCTATTTATTCGTTTAATCTGAGAGAGTGCATGGATTGAAAACGACCCTTTTATTTATGAGTGAATGTATTGTATTTGTTCGGTTTGTATGTAAAACCATTCACACTTAAGAGTAAGTACGCTTAGTGTGAATGGGTCTAATTAGGTCCCGAAGAAGTACTTCTGGAAATTTCCATGTTTTTATGGTGGCAAAGTCATGCCCTTCCTCGACCAACCTAGTATTTCCTCGAACACCAACTATACTAATATAGTCACATACATAATATTTATTCGCACACATTCAAGCCGCATGCCAAAAATTGTATGTACTATAGGTATGATCTATGTTTATCTATGCCGTTTTGAAAAAACATATAATTATAAATTCCTGGGGTGTACACTTGAGATATCATGGTAATATCCTTACTTTTTGCCCTGTCATAAAAATCATTATGTACTTCTGTATATAAGGGATACGGCATCATACTCGGTCAAGCTCCTTCTGTTCCAAACCCTCTGACATAGCCTCTTTCTTTACAGATTTATTTTGTTTCTACTAGAGCATTATTTTAGGTTGGTCCAAAAAACGTTAGTTTGGAAGTTTAACCAGTACAGTATTAACATAATTAGTAATAGCATAGTTGATACAATCATTTTTATAATAGGCATAGCGATGTAAAGAAAATATTTAGACTAAAAAATGAAGTATTTCAAAACTTTGAAATGCTTAATTTTTGAAGTGCAAATATTTTCTTTACAGTGTAATTGTTTTTTAAATATAACTCTAAACGTATTTATTATTTTGATTCTTTAATGTTTCAAAAAAAGATTCATCAAAATCGGTTCATAAATACGCATTTTAAACGTGGTTTGCTGTTTTATACATATTAGCTACTGCACCACTGGGGGTTGCGTGATCCCACCAAAATACACGCAAACTTTAAAATCCTGGTACAAACTATTTACTCCAGTAGTTTAGCAAAATGACGTCATAGGAATTATGCAGCAGGCGTGCTTGGGTGAGAGGTTAGGACTGCAGACTGGAATGGAAATTTCCAGCCTCAGACCAAAGCTCAATCCT
>JAQFZC010004321.1:0-16409 GCA_034695205.1 Dicyrtoma fusca | reverse complement strand
TGTAGTGTGCCGATCGTAAGGGATTTGGTCACGCCAGGAGTTGAACCTGGAACCTTCCGAGCCTTGGTGCAATGCAGAAGGCCACTACCCTACTGCGCCCTGTTAATTTTCGAAACTGTGTTGTCAAACTTGGCGACTTTCTGGCCAACTTAACTTTTAAAACAGTTCTTTTTGAAAATGCCCATTGGAAATGCTGTTGGCATTGCATTACCTACAGTTAAAATATGTGTAGATCCTCCACTGTTCCACTGAGCACAAATAAGCTACTTAGCCAGTAAAACAATGTAAATCCAGCAAATGCAATGTTGCTTCTTCAGTGAAGATCTGCAGAGAGAAATTATGGGTAAGCAGTAAAGAGTAAAGTTGCAGTGGATTTCTCTTGAGAACGCTCATAAATTACAGGAGGAAAAACAAGGAAAAGTTTCAGCCAGCGTTTAAAAATCATGGTCAATTATGTGCTGGAAGACTTTTTTCCTTTTCTCAGACCTTAACTTACAGTTTGTGTGCTCTCCATCTCTGTATCTGGACTCGTTATTCTTTTCTGTTTGTTTAGTTCAGGCCAAATCCGACTGCCCTTGACGTCCGCAGCCCACGGCTGCAATTGCCAAATCGTCGTCATCGGGAGCCCGAATTTCTCATCCAAGGCATTCCGGAACCCGGATGTGCTACTCTTCCCTCAAATCACCGATTAGTCACCCCGGCTCAAGTCCTTCCGGTCTTCGACAGGTTATTCATGAATTTACAATGCTCAGGGATTTTACAGCTCTGTAAATTGTAAGCGCTACTTTGTATTTCTAAATCGTGTGGTCGTATTTTAACAAAACTTCAACACAGCAGTTTTACACAAGAATGCCGTCGTGACGTAACGACATACACACTTCCTTCCGTCCAGTTTTCAAACCCAATCAAATCCTGCCCATCCTCACCACCGTAATTCAAGTTTAACCAAATTCTCATCGATCTCGTCACTAGCCTCGAGCGAAAAGTTTTTATCTACAAATTAGTGCCTGAAGAAGAGCATTGACTCGAAACGTTGCACACTATTATTTGCAAAAACGTTGTGTTTTTCAACAAAATTTGGTGAGTGTCCTTCCCATTACATTCTTTATTTACTCATACTCTTCTTGTGTCTTGCTTACCTATTTACACAAGAATGCTCCTATTTTAAAATCTTGTGGGGGATCTAAGCGTATTTTAAATATAGCCCATGCAAAAAAGACCTTTTTCGAAACGGCAGTTTAGTAATAAGAGGTTTTTAACAGAAATCCATCAATTTCGACAAAACAGTGTCATTAAGTGACGTTTTTCAAGGTGAACAAGTTGAAAAATAAGTTGAAAATTTTAAATTATTTTTTTTTAACCGTCGTAGGGTTTTTCAAAAATTGATATATTTCAAATTCAAAGTACACGATGAAAATGCATCGTTTTAAAAGCTAAATATATTGGAATAATGATCACTTATTTTGTTTAAACATTTAAGTTTAAGAATTTATGATGTAGGCAACTATACCAACTCAGCCCACTGCTGGATACCGCCAGTGTTAAAAAACAGCTCACGGAAAAAAATGTTGCGATCAGTATTTTTGCTGCATTGGGGGACGTTCAAGTATTCCATAACGCAAAATTTCTGAATTTTCGACCACCACCGACCGCGTGTAACGCAATAGCACCCCCAGTACAATGTTGTAGGTATAGGGCTGTAACGCACAACTAAAGGACTACCCACCCCGCTGGCGTTATGTAATACTTGAACGTCCCCGGACAAAAACATGGCATGGTTAAGGTTCTTTTACACAAATCGACTTTTAAAAGGACGATTTTTATTGATTTGACCGATTTGACCGCTTCTAATCAAGTAGGTTTATGGTGTTTCATGGGGAGTGTAATCGTAGGTTTGCGGTGGGAATGGAGCATGCCACGCCGTTTCATGTGGAAACCACTGCACTGCATCCAAGTGGAAGTATTTATTTAACACTGTAATGCTTTCCATATATTATGGACGATCCAATGTTTACAGAAATAAATTCGAATTATCAGCTTTAGCAAAAATATGTCGAGATTTCCCAAGGAATGGTTGTCCTTCACAAATGATTGAACTTGAATGGAAGCAGAAATCCGACGCAATAACTATACTAGTATGTAGGCACTTTACGTAGGCAGTGTGGATGTGCAGATATGAAATGGATTTTGACGGCTGATTGCAATTGAAATTGAAAATCCCGGAGTTGATGGGCTTGTCAGCTCTTGATGTATGCTTCAAAGCCAGGCGTGCATTTCGTACTGGGCATCAAATGGTAAAATGGTACTTTGTGGAAAGTAAAAGTCTAAATAAATGTAAAATGAAAGTAAAATTTTGTCGTAGCTCTGCCCATGGTATACTCTGCAATTTAAGTAATAGAAAAGTAGATTATATATCACGACAGGCAGGTTTCATTGCAAATTCTTAAAAAGGGAAAGCATTTATTATTCCCTAAGAAGCAAAATGACCTCCATCCTGTACGTATTGATAGCACACTGGGGATTTCCTGCATTTCTAAAAAATAGTTAAAACGTTATATTTTTAAAAAACATTCAAAGAATTTTACTTACGAAATGAAATTTCCATAATCACCTACTTTAAGTGGTCATACAACGGAGCTTAAGATCCAAAATAACTCGTATCTGCTACTGCATGAAAGTAAAGCCCACAATTGTAAGATACACAGTTATGGGTATGTCCATAAAGCATTAAAAAGCACATAATATTTTAAATATTAGTTGAATAAGCAATGTACAGTTATCTAAAAGCTCATGTTAGTCTTTCAAAATATGTAAAAACTATGCTTACCATTTTCAGAACACAGTATAGAAAGGCTTATGATTTAAAGTTTTTAAAAACATATAAAACCTTTCTGCAAAGTTTAAAAAAAAATATTTCAATTAACTATGGAAGTATGTGTCAATACCAACAAGAAAATACTGATGTTTTCAGGTTTCGGAGTTACTTGCCGTTTTGCTTTTAAATAACGTTGGATACACTCCATTTTTATCGTGTTAAGATACGGTATGCAAAGTTCACTATAAAAGGAATTACAATTCTCCAAACGATACAAAAATGTTCTGATCACTCGGGTTTTAAAAACACAGAAGTTCTGTATTACTGGCACGGTGAAAAATGTCTACGGGGATACCTTTTTAATTGGATCAGATTGCAAAAGGCATTGTTTAAATCTATTTGAAAAGGCTATTTATGTGCTAGGAAAGGTGGGATGGAGATTTATGAAGCTTGTAAACGTCCTTTTGCCCCTCTAGGAAGAATGGATTTGGGAGCTGGGAGATGAGGAGAGGGAGAAGTGAGCTGATGCTGATTGCGATGGCTGCTGTTGATGCTGCCGGGAAAAATAATGCGAGGACATTATTTTTGAAAGTACATCCTAAGCTACTCGTCTTCGGATAGCATTTCTCCTCCCATTAACAGTGTGGCTGCAGAGGCCCAAAGTAGAACAAAAATAGTTTCATCATCATCATCTTAAGATTTAGGATCATAAAACTTTTCTGCTTGCATGCGCTTTCGCTAAAATAACACGAGTCCAAGTATTTCCTTGAGCATGTACAGAGAAACACCATGTAGTCATTATTTCCTGTTGTGCCATGCCGTTGAACTGAACACACTAGCACAAAGGAGGAAGTTTACCCGTGCAAAGCAAGGGTCTTTTTATTTTGAATAAACATTTCCCATAAAAGAATGTCTGCTCCACACCCCATGCATGTAGGACGAAATTACAGTTATTAAGGGGGAAAAGAAAAAGTTTTCACTCCATAGAATTCTATAGGCTTGTTAATAGGGGCCTCACACTTATTACCTCCTTCAATTTGAGCTTGAGAGTGTTCGAGAAGAGTAAACCTCAATATTCTGAATTACTTTGTGCATGACGTAATGGAAGACAGAGCCCAGACTTATAAAAATAGACCTGGGAGGGAAATTAATGAGGAGCGTATCACTCTGTCCACTTTACTTGCAACGCATACGCTTTCTCCGCGCTTCCCCGTCTGTCTGTAAGAAGTGTGAGGAACGAGGGCGCAGTGGGGAAGTGCCGTTGGATTTATTAAGAAAAAACACAATGTTCACATGATGAAGGGCGGCTATTATAATCCAACTACTTCATTCTCTTGAATTGCCACTGAAAGAAATATTTCTTCATACTTGTTCTTATTTTCTCCCTTCTTCATCATCATCCCTTTTCTTTCGCTTCCCAGAGTTAGAGATATTGAGCAGCCCAACGGGGAACCTACAAGAGAAGAAGTAAAATGACCCATATCCCAAAAATCGTTAGTGGCCCAAGTCTGATTAATTCTTGAGAAGCCATACAATTTTATTTCCCACATATATATTTACAATGGTTCAAATTATCCATTTTCATAAGTCCTATGTGTTTGACAATTGAATCTGATTTATTTAATACTTTTGTGAAAGGTGGAAAATGCTTCATTTGAATGTTTTTTAAAACATGGAAAATGTCCTAGTTACGTCTTTTAGAAACTTGCAAAAGTGGTATGTATCTGTTTTTAAGTTTAAATAGTATTTTGTTTTCATATTGTGCATGATTCTGAAAAGATGGAGGGGGTTTATTTGCAGAATATTGACACGGGCGGTATTTATATGGTTTTTATCAGGCGTAAAAGATCATCTCTGTATTTTAATGCAATAAAAGCATCCTAAAATGTCATTTCCCCACACTTTTACACTTTGCCATTAAAACTTAAGGGTGTTCGTGCTTCCCTTTCAGTTTAACCTTATTAGAAGATGGCTTGCTAATAATGGTGATTGGATAAACATTGTTTTGCGCCTCACGTCCGAATGGTAGGAGGGTTACCTATGCGTACATACAGAAGCTTATAAAAACTAAAACATAGATGAGGCTTGTTGGTCTTGAGTTTGAGTTCACTCCAGGAGCTACGAGGTTTGAGTATACTCCCGAATCTGTGCGCTATTGATTTTTGTCCGGTTTATTCTACATTACAGCCACTTTGAAGATCTATCATGTTGTACGACTGCACTTCAAGTCGATTGCACGGAGGCTACAGGAGGACCCGCACACACACACAGAGCAGTGTCGTAAGCCGTAGTTGGTGAGGGGAATGAGGGAAATGAATTTTTGAAAGCTGTAACCCGTAACCCAACTAAGGCGACGGAAGGCTAGATAACGAGGTTAGACGTACACGAGAAGAAAAACGTCGCCATATGCTAGCATATGACTCCAGTCAATAGTTGATCGTCAGTTCAACTCAACTTACTTCCCAGCCATCGTCTGTCTCAAAGGAAATCCGAATCTCTATACACCCATAGCAACATGTATGCATCTTACCATTAGCTGTATAGGAAGAGAGCGAGCCCGTCTCATCGATGGAAAAACAAGGCAAAGTCAACTTTTGTCTGCTTTTCAAACGCTGCAAAACCGATGAGTTTGAATGCAAACACGCTTATTCCCAGGCATTCTCGCGTAAGCTTTTGTAAATTATAAGCACTGTCTTTGAGGCTAGTTAAGCAATTCTGTGCTATACTTGTGTATGTGGTGTTGAATTGGAGTGAATACAAACAGAATAATAATAACGTAGAGCTTACCTTTTCTTGTACTGGAAAAGCAGCACACATTATTGGTAAGAGATACATGTAATTTAATAAACTATTTTTTCATTAGAACGTGTTTAATTAGGAAAAATTTCTATGAAAGTTTTGCAAATACTAAGTAATAATTACTCTGCCACAATGATAATCTACAATGCTTGCCTTTTTTGGTAGGGAAGCTTAAACAATATAATAAATTAATTCAATTTTGGTTCAACTTGTATAATTCAAGTCGTACCAGAATTCTTGCAGTAAAATATTTTGAGATTTTTTGAGCTGAGAGTTAGTGAAAGCCGATGAGATTTGGTCGGGTGCTTCACCATTGTATATTATGGGTTCTGCCCCTTTAAACATAAAAAAAATATTCCCGGCAAGAGATTGGTTACAATAATAAGACAGACGAGCCCTTTCAGAATTTTATAATATTGATGACGATTTTACATGCCTCCGTGCACTACACGGCCATAGGAGCGGAGTTGGTAGTGGGTTTCATTACCACTAAATGGAACGTGCATACATACGGACATATGTCAGGCAAACCGTAAGCCAACAGCTTAAAAGCCGACTTTCTTGGGTCTTCTCGTCCGTCTGTTTACTATGTGAGAACTCAGCGTGTAATGTAAGTGCTTAGGATATAGCCCATGCAGAGTGTGTAGATATATTGTCGCTTCTTACTCTTCAGTCTGTACACTGACGCCTATATCCAGCCACGCTGTGCACCCGCGTATGGAGTTGTCTATGTGGGTCTCGGCCTCCACCAGAGAGAATGCACTACATACTAATTGTATGTGGGGAAAGTGGGGAAAGCGGAAGCAAGGATGAAAGTACTCATATTATTGTTCTCCGCCGATCGTCTTATTCACTTTCTCCAGGGGCCTTCCAACGTCACACACAAATATTAAAAAATAAATATGTCTTCCCTTGGTTTTCAGAGGCGTGCAAATATAACGTTTTGCCGTTTTGAAGCTATGCTTACATCGCCTATTTACAATTATTACTATATGTCTGGATACAATATGTAGTACTTTGACCTCTTTGACGGGACTGGTTTGGACGTCATTTGTAGACGGTTCCTTTCTATCTATTTTCCGTCTGTCTTGATGGAGCTGGAGCATCAGAGTAGGTTTGCATTTCTCTCTGTGTTTCCCCATTGTGAGAGACTTGGCTTCTGCCGTTCATTTCTCTCTGTCGTGTGTGTGTGTGCGTTGGACTCGGAATTGGAACATTGGGTTGGCTAACTGGATGGAAAGTGAAGCGAAGCCAAAGCAAACGATGGCATCTCATATGGCATGTGAAGCAAATGGTGAATAAGCGTACTTACTGAAAGGAAGTTGGGAGTTGGGGAGGGTCCTTCCAAATATGACAAGCAAACCGATGCACACTCTGTCTTACTGATACGCACTAAAGCACCAAAATAGATTCTATCGAAACACAAAAACTGTGTTAACCTCTGGTACTTACAAGCCTCAAGAGTTGGAATAAAAGAGTTATGTGGAAAAATAATGTGTGGGACGTAAGAAGTGGAGTGTCCCTGAGATCCGGAGAAAGAAGGAAATTGCAGGCCGTGGCTGCGGAGAGAACGACACTAGAAACTCCAGTGATGAGGTCATGTGTATTTCGTCGGTGGCTTTATTCCGGTGCTACGACGGCTGGCACTGCCGATGCTCACGCTCCTTCTCGCTCCTCAAATACTTTCACTCCGCTTCATACTTTCCTCTCAATCCCACTCTCTCCATCGAGCAGACAACGTCCACGAGCCTTGAGCCTCACCACAGAACCAAACCGTCAGCAGCAGAGCCGACCCAGTCATCCATCAGAACGAGGGCTCTCCAAAGTGGAGGGTTCAAATTGGTTTCATCTGAGCAGCAAGGAGTGGGAAGCCGATTCATTGTCATTCCATTGTTAGAGTTGCAATCTTCCAGTTGGAAGTCGTAGTAACAGCAGAAAGACATACTTTGAGACAAGTTCATTTAGTCAAGTGATCTGCCCACGACAAGGACAAAACTACAGCTACTACAACTGCAGAATCAGAACCAGCTGGACTAGAAAAAGGAAAGCCATTGCAAAGAATAAAAGATTGCTTTCTCCAATTTCTTAAAAACCAGATTTCTCCGAGACATTTAAATTGATAATAATTCATACCGCATAGGACTCCTTACCAAAGTTTGTGCTATAAATATTTATAATTTGCTTAAGTGGCTCACTTCCGCAGTCCGTTGAATAAACCCATTGCTGGGAAAAGGCAAAACATTGTACTTTCTCACTGCGACGGCTAAATACAACATTTTACCATCGACAAATTTTGGAATTAAAAGGGGAAAACGTCGGTCATATTACCATTTAAGAATCAATTGGAATGTGAAAAATTGCAGGAACATTCACTCATAGAAACCTTGTTATTAATTCAGACGTTCCTCCATAGTTCCCCAGAGTTATTTATCGCCTGGAAAGGGAGCGAGTGGATTAAAAGGGCATAACTCACGGGATTTTTTTCTTAAAATGACTCTATTATTTGGAAACTACATTGCGATTGAGCCCCAGCACATGTGTGTCCGTGAAAAAAGACCGACGTGAATAAATTGGTGAGGAGACAGGAGATAGCTCAAATGGATCCATCTCTCCCTGTCAGCGTTTCTCTGTACTGTATCGGCCATTAGGCGGATATACAGCTGTAGTGTGTGTGTGTGAAATAGCTGAGGCTGCTTATTCACTCGGAATAACACAAAAAAATGATGATTTTCTCTTCACTGCCTCCAGTAATTGAAATTATCACGGTTGGGGCGGTTGCCGTCGCTTTCGTCACCGTCGTTTTGCTGGTAATTCTTTCAGATTTCCATGTTTCTCCCATTCACTACTACTCTTATTTATACTCTCCATATGTCCTATCTCCTTCTCTCAATGCATTTTTAATTGGCTCCTATGCATATACCCTAAAACTGCTCTGAGATTTCCCCAGAAGCTCGCAGTTTATCGCATTAGTAAATAGATTGGAAGCAGTCCTGTACTTCACTGGTGTACAAATATTTAAAATAATAATAATTGCAAAGCTGACGACGGCTAAATAGCCAGAATCTACACTTCCGATTAGTCTACTAACTTTAAGCGGCAATTTTTCACACATTCCCATTCCGTTTGATAGGGAGTAATAAAAAGAGTTTATAATCAAATTAATTTCCGGGTTGCTTCAAATACTATAACTATAACCTGCATATGGGATACCCATTAAATAGCATTATGCCGTTTGACCTTCAAGAGTTACATTATTTGACACGGTTGCTAGTTAATTTCCAGGGTTATGCATAAAAAGATTGTAAAGTCACTTATACAAAGTTGTAATAGTCGTATCGTCGCTCATTATCGTCAGTTACAGTACAGCACATATTTTTAGTTAAAAAATCATTGTTGGAATAATCTGCAAGGCGACCATTTGATTTAAATAACTTATTAATCTCATGTGGTCTTTTCCTCATTTTGTTGTCACTACAATTTTACGTATTAGTGACAAATTTTGCCCAATTTCCTTTTTTTGGGCAATACTCCGTTACAACAGGTTTGTCTCTGTGCGCACGTTTTTGAACAATCGCTTCCAAGAACATTGTTTACTACACTACCACTAAATGTTTTGTAAAATTTTTGCTTTTGCATTTTGCCAGTAGCTAATTAGAGATTGAGAGTATGCCCTATATCCATGACTATACCTAGGTATACTTTTGACACAAATAGCGAGCCAGAAGAGACAGAGATGGGAAGGCCATAATTTCATGTTTGGCTTTGAAATGGCTGAAACGGTTGAAATGGAACGAGGAATCTGAGACGTGCTAATTTCGACACAATTTCCAATTTGGTGGACTCTGAGTTGTGTCGTGGATGCAGGCAAGGGTCCGAGTGCTGGGGTTTTGTGAGGAGAGAGAAACCATTTCCTTCGCACGTACTCCATTGCTTGCTGTAGCTTTTTTTTATTTTAGTCATTTTATGCACGTTCACTTGGACTTTGTATCGCGTCATTTCGTGTCCTTTATGAGCTCCTTGCATGTCAGCTGTTTGGGATGAAAACGTGCAATTGTTTTCACGTTGACACACTAATTAACACAGAGACTGTAGCATTATTTCCCGATCTTATCCATACGCTGTAACACTGTAGCATTGTGCGCACTGGGTCTCCCTCCCTCAACCGACAGCAGACCTTTCTTTCCCATATTGCACTCGCTTTTAGGTTCAAATTCAATCATCCGCTGGAGTGATGAGGTTATTTTGAATTGGAATCTGAATCAGATTCCTACTTACTGCGTCAGTTCACGACCCTGGCTCCCATAATTATAACCATTACGATTATGATTGTGATTATGATTAATTAATCCGAACACGTATTTATTATGTACAAATTCAACGTCAATTTAGTGACGGATATTTCATAGGGAGCCCTTGTACTTTTTAATCAAACACACAATATTCAACACTATGTGTGGCATGGGAGTCCAGTGGAATGGAAAGTATAGGGGGAAATTAATTACATTTCAACTCTGCGTTAATACCATTTCAAGGCAGTAGTACTCTATATCCAGGATTAAGACGCAAAATAGTGGGAATCTGATAAGAGTTCTTAGGACTATCATACAGTTATCAAAAGCAAGGTGTCGCATAGTCAAGAAGTTAAGAAGCACATTGAAACAATTACGTACTGGCGATCTTTTAAATAGCGAATGATGATTTCAAGCAATGAAAAACACTGGGAGTTCAGCACATTTCCAAAATATGTAAACTCATTATTTACTACGTGCCTTTACGGATGTAGATCCGTATTTTAAAATTGTCTTTAATTCTGTAAAAAGATATTCTTCTGTATCATCCATCAGTTTCAGCTATTTCTATTATGCTACAGCGGCTACCTAAAGTTATTTACGTCTACAAAAATTAAAAAATACATCCCGTTGTACCATCTCGAAAAATGGCTTTCATATTTTGAACGTTTTTGGAACTTGCAATTAATGCATTTTACACCTTTTAAAAATTTTAAATAGTAAATTTTGATAATTTCCAAGACCATTCAATAAAACATTTTGCAGATTTTCAAGACTAAGCAAATAATGATTTTTGCGTTTATTCAAAGTATGCAACGAATGGATTGTTAACTCTGTAAATTACATACACTCAAATAGTACATGTTGCACGTTCTCAAAATAGACAAATAGTGCATTTAGTACACTTTCAAAACGTGCAAGAATTAGTTTTTGGACATTTTCAAAACAGGCAAATAGGAAATTGTGGACCTTATTGAAAGAAGCAAATATCATATTTTGACGGACCTTTAAATAAGTAAGACAATTAGCATCCTTCCAAAAGCCTAAACACATAAATTGCGCGTATACCAAACCAAGTAAATACAAATCAATTTTTTCACAAAAGTTTCCCTAAATGCATCAGTTTGCCTCTTCAATCTGGACATTTAGGAAATAATAATAAGAAAGTAAAAGTTGCACGCACAGCGTGACGTGGTGTTGTGGGAAAGAAAGTGGAAATGAACTCGGACTTGTCTTGGCGAACACTCATAATCTCAAAGGCTGGTTATTGTGGAGATAATCCTATTAAGTGCTATTACGACTTGGGTTCTTGGGAGACCACAGAAAGAGAGAAAAGCAAAAACGCGTAATTCATGTGGGCTCTCGTGCAAACCGCAGGAATTCCGGCTGCGATAGCCTTCCCTTTGAATAAATTATAGCGCCTATAAATTATAAACCTTTCCAGTTAAGTACACAGTCAAATTACTATGAAAATCTTAATGTTGATCCAAGACTCTTTTCAATACTCAAATTCTGTGCCACTATATTTTTATTCTACATAATTTCTAATCTACGCTTTAAGAGTGCAGGCAAGTCTTTCCAGGACGAGAACTGGATGAATGTTAATGTTAATGCTAATTTAAACTTGAATGCCATTGCCATACCAGTAGAAGGAATAAATTTCACAAAAAAGTTTGGCAAAAGTTTACCTTAATGATATTCAATAAAAACCCACTCACCCACTTCATATTACTTCATCCACATTTTTGTTTCGCCAAGACTCACATTTCATCCGCCGAAAAAGGGGAAAAAATGTTTTTGCCGTAATGGTGCATAATACCAAAAGGCAGTGAGTTGCGTTATGGTGCTATTTCAATGAAAAATCAAGGCAATTTCAGTATGTAGAAAACGTTTGAGTTATTTTTTTAGATTTTGGTTGTACATGTACTGAGATGACGCTGAAGGTGAAAGCCAGTATGCTGAAAAACTTTGATTGTTAGTAATACTCAGAAAGACTCCCAGAAATTTAATGATGTAAACATAACTGTTTTTAATTCATTTTCATATAATAATTTATTACTTCCAGTAACGGACTTACACCGTGAGCAACAAACAAGCCATACAATTTAATATTAGTAGGTTCTATAAGTGTTGGTTTACAAATATCGCTCTATTTTTAGCAAAACTTAGAACTGAATGCTGCAAAAAGGGAAATCGATTAGCTCGAGTCAGAATGCCTCTTCCACGTAATATTGATTAAGATTAATAGTCTGTATGATACATGTCGTGGGTGAAGAAGCATTGTGGGGTAAGTCCGGTCCCTGCTCGAAAGCATTGCGACGATAGTTCAGTCTCTTTGCTATTCCCATCTTTATGCAAGTCCCAACATTCAGCCTTGGAGCAAACGTTGTTGTCGTACTTGTTAAAGATATGTAAAAGTGATACGTGCACTTTTCAAAATTATTTAAAGTGATGCTCACTTTCATGAACGCTCAAAGAGAGATTTACACTTACACGTACGCAGAGCAAAGGTTGATTGCTGGGACCTGCATGGGAAAGGGAAATGGGAATGTTTTTAAGCTGAAACTGGACTAGGTCCACAATACCTCTTGAGCGACGATGAGTAGGAAGTGGCAGGTTATGACCACAATGGATGGAAATGCAAATGGTGGAGTACATAATTGGAAGACGTACGTGTGGATGACGTACTGGCGCATAAGGCATGTTTGGAATTTGAATCCCCGGTTCGAGGTCCGAGTCTGGCTGGTTATGGAGAAGTGCGGTGGGATATTTGTTGTGATAAGCGGACTGATTCGGCTGATGTGTGCAGATAATGAATGTCCTGTCTTCTCTGTGCAGGTCTTCTATTGTGCTCCGACGTGGCGGAAGAAGGAGGACGGGAAGTTGGGGGGAATTGAATGTGAGCCGGAGCATCAGTGGACGAAAGCGAGTCATGAGCAAGGTAAGTAAATCACGTGGCAATTCTATTCATGGACGTCATTTCAAAAATTGATGAATGCATTCCACTGACACACACGCTGCCCTTCAAACCAGCACTTGAATTGCCACTGAATTCAAGGAGACGGGAATTTATACTCCACACAAACTTTCATTGTTTTCCTTAAATTCGACCACTTTCTCCACAACCCGAGAGCACACATTGCTCAGCAACCGTCAAACTATCAGTACTAGGTCACGAGGGCTTATCTAGTTTCCGGGGATCTGACCCTAATTTGCGTCCTTTTCAATTTGAAACAGGTAATGCAAGCGAAGCTGGTTAGAATCAAATAATTTAGCAGTCTGAAGAGACCTTTTCACGTAGAAATACGCCTCTTACAAAAGTTTTCTATCAAGAAGTAAAGGTTTCGTGAAGTACCATTTTAATAGAAACGCACAATTTCGCTACGTTTTTTGAACGAAATCAATTTTCAGAATATAGCAACGTAATCAATTTCACATCTTAGAAGCCTGTTTTTAAAAATCTACATGCCCGAAAAGTTGTATTTTAATGAAATGAATAATTTAGAACATTTAAAAAAATAAATACATGCTTTTAAACTTTGCGATGGTAAAATTGAAATTAAATTAGTGTGTGGTATAGCTGCAAGTATAGCAATTTCCAATTAAATGTCTAGAAATCGCAAAAGTAAAATATTGCGATGGATTCCAGGAAACTAGTGGGTGATTTACGGAGTGCGGTTGTTTGTGCTTTTGCAATTCGTTCCTCCCATCAAGCAGTGCTCGAATTCCTTTCGTTTTGATTTCCACCAGGATTTTACAACTTTCAGGTGTCGGCTTCAGTGCATAAGATTTAAATTTCCCTTTCCAGCGCACGTCGCTTACTTTTAACCTACGAGCCCATGTTGCAGTGCAATGCATGCAAACGTACCTACGTGTACCTTTCCTCGCATTACAGTTCTACGGGTAAAAGTTGCTAACTGGGTACCTAGGTACTTTTTTCTATGAAAGGTACATATTTGACTGCAAAAAGAAACAGGTTTCTTCCGTCTACTTTTCACCATCAAATCAAATGAGTTTAGGAGCTTTCAAATTTTTCAGTTTAAATGCTTTCCGTCGATTCAGAATCAGAGGCCACATCTTTCAATTTCACGGCTTTTATCACAAAGAATTTTGAAGAAAACAGACAAACTTTTGGTCTGTTAATACTAAGAAGCAAACTGAGACACATCCAATGCAAAAGCGTAGGATTTGGCTCGTTCTGCTTCGTAACAGACGTTCTGCTTTTATGAGCAGTAGCAGAGGTGCCAATTCGAAATCGTATGGATTCTCCGACTTCGGATATTTGTAGATTACGATGCTGAATGCTTAAGAACTTAAGCAGGTGTTTGTGCCTAATTGTGATCTTTGCATGCACGCTTTGGGCAAGAAGTACCTAATTGTAGTCGAATGTGCCCTGGGAAATTCACACGAACAAGACAGATGAAAGCAAAACTAAATATTTACGTTGGTAGTCACGGGACCTGTCAAATATTTTGTCAGTTGGAATGTCAACTTACTGTTTTGCTTATTTCTAGCTTGCACGTGAATAGTATAATTGGGTGACACTCTCTTAAATGGAAATATAATGCTTTCTTCATTTGGAAAAGCATATATCACGTTTCATTTTTAATCATCTTAAATCGTTTCATTATTTTACTTATCTTTCTGCAGGCGTTAATAGCTCCGTTCACCTTTGGTGGCAAAGAAACTATTTTCCTTCTTTGAAGCTAGTAAATATCAGGATTTGTCTTTTTCTAAATAGTAAAATTAGTTTTACCTCTTCTAAAATAGAAAATCTCAAATTTTGTCCACCATTCCTGCAATCTTAAGCTTCTCATTGGTTGTCTTTTTTGAAATAGTATTTATGAGGTTTTGCGTCTTGAAGCCAAAAGCACAATGTTGGCTGTTTTGAAAGCCTTGTCCCTCCTGCTAAATCCTTGAGTGTAATTAATATAAGGCCCCCTACTCCGTTTTGCATGCCTTCACCACGGAAACAAAGAATGAAGTGGCAGTGAGTTTCAGTTTACAATCTAAGCATGGCGAACAATCCGTTACTTTTCTTTGTTCCGAGCCAACCAACTACACTCCAATGGGATCAAGTCATTTTCCTGATGAAGCCTATAAACTTTAAATCATAGCACAACACGCAAGCGCGATGTTCATAGTCTTAGGCTTAACAGACTAAGACTATTTTTGGTTATTTTAAATCCAGTTTTGAAAAGACTGAAATTGGACGTATTAGTAGAAAGTCAGGTGAGTTTTCTCACGGATATCAGCACAACTCGTAAAGGCTCATGATTACAGACAGAAGGTTCTCTAGTCTTCCGGTACAGCACTACAGTAGAAAAGGCCAAAGAGATAATGACCATCGCCAAAGAATAAAAAAAGATGTTTTCGAATAGTTTTAATGAAAGAATGATCTTAGCGAGACTGCTACTTCATACTTATTGCAGCATCTATTTTCGGCCGCTGTTATTTAATACATTGTCCAGACTCTAGACCGAGACACCTACGTAGAAAGGATGGTTGAATCCGTTACGTCAGTGATGTGCCGATGGCCGCCGTGTAATTGGACTCCCGTAATGATGGTTGACTGGAGAGTGGGCTAAAGACAGGGCAATTATGATTGCACAATGGGATGTGAAAACAATAAAGCGAGTCTATTGACGACCACTAACCGTAACCATTCCATAACCATTTACTGGTTATGGAATGGGCCTGGGTGTGAGATATACATACGTATAGCCTTCAGTCGCTCCAAAAAGAACAAAGACTCTGGTATACAATATGCACATGTACATAATTCTGGTTTACGCTTTTGCTGGTGCCTGGCTTGGATACAGCCAGGACCAAACCCAACAAATATTTACGAATAATAGCATTGCATTGTCACAAACATCATATCTATCGTAAGCATTTGCAACAGTCACCCGCGTTAATGTTTACAATAAATTTTAATGTCGGAGTCTAGAGGTGGTTTGCAAATAGTTTTCTGCTAAGCTCGAAATTCAAAAAACCCTTCATTTACAACGCATTTATTTTGTATTGTGGCTTGCGGACGGTTATCTGATTTGAAAGTGTGTTGTTACAGAATTTCACTGCTAAAACTGAATTTACGGAAATTAAATTTTTTCAAATGGTGTTATTGAAGAAATCAATGTCCTAGATCAGCTATTTAGTAAAAATAATGTAAGTAAGTGACCTTGTTACACAAACCCTAGTTTTGAAAAGATGTTTTGGAATTCTTGTTTTCAGCGTTAGTAGTATTTTTACTTTTATGTACGCTCGGGTTCAAACTACTCCAAAGTGTTGACTTCGAAAATAGTTTTTAAACAATGAACAATGAATACATAAGTACATAGTTTAGAAAAAGGGTTGTTTAAAGTACTAAAACCGTTTAAACAAACGTTTTAACAGAAAAGGAGACCATTTAAAAAATGCTTTTACCTGTATCAATTGGGATTTTGAAGTCCATAGCTACCTGAAGCTGAAGTTTATTATTAAAATGAATTAACTGTACTCCAATA
>JAQFZC010004320.1:0-16410 GCA_034695205.1 Dicyrtoma fusca | reverse complement strand
TTGTACATACTTTCATACTTTAATTTCAAACGGTCACAATTACTCGAATACCACAATTACCTGCTTCTACCCTAATTACTAATACTAAACTAGGTACTTGAAAAGAATTTAATTCCGTAATAAAAAGTCTTGCAAAAAAGGTATTTTTAATAAATTATTGTGTGAATTGTTAATACTGCAGTGGAGTATAGTTTCCAGATTTTGTCCACCGAATTGGAAAATTGAATACAATTTAGTCACATGGTCGTCAGTCAGTAGCTACTTGAATATATACAGTAGATAATTATTTTTAGATAAAGTAATGTAGATATATAGATTATAGATGGGTATTTAGAAGTGTAATTACGCAGCATGTACATTAATGTATATATCATAAGTCAGCTTTTATTATATGCCAATTCAAATGTATTAGAAGATTAGATTAGAGCAAAGTATGTAAATACTCAATAGAATCACTGACCTCAATTCCTCAATAAAAAAGGTTTAATCTTTTCGTGGGGTTTGTGAGGGTAATTGTGATAAGGCAATCACAACCCGTTTATTATCACAATTACCCACCCGAACGTGATTGATGAATGTAATGATTTGTAAATAATTATTTCTATTATTGTTTACATTGATTGCTGCACAGTAAAAGTACAATGTTGCAAAAAAAAAACTAAAAAAAAAACAAAAAAAGTGCCTGCTTCCCACTAAGAGAATAATTTTTGTTCGCACTGTCAAACTTGAAAGAAGCGCCAAATTCAAAATTTGGAATTCAAAGTTGAAAAGGAAAAGGAAAAAGAAAATCAAATTAAATCCTCAAAAAAATTGGTCAGTCGAAGGTTGAACGTAGAAGTTGATTGCAGTTAAATGCTTCGATTTTGGTCTTTTTTATCTCATTTACATCGACATCGCCATCCCGCATCGGTCCAATCTAGTTACAGTTAACAGTTTCTACCTTGAATTGAACTTTGATCTAACTTTACAATTAATCACTCGTTCAGTTTTGAGTTTGATTGAACTGTCAATTGTAGAAACATTTGTTTGTTTTATTTGTTGCTAGAACAAGTTAATTAATGGATTTTTCACGCTTTAACTTCTATTAGCAAGTAAGAATTTGAAAATAGAAAGATATTTAACAATATTTAGTATTTAGTATTTGTAAAGTTATATTAACGTAAATATTCTTTAATTTTAATTTTCAATGTTTTAATTTTCAGAATCTGAGTCAAGTGTGAACATTGAACAGTTGACAGTTAAACAGGCAGTCGTGAACATGGACCAAGAATCCTCAGAATCTAAATTACAATCAACAACTTCAACTTCAAATAATGAAGATCCAGACAAAGTGGATGAGAGGGGCCTTTCTGATTTAGTTCCAATTCCAAGTGAAACAATCGATCAAAGTGTAATTCATCAAAATAATTTATTACTATTACTATACCTACAAATTTTGTTTAACCTTTTCGAAACTGTAATATACTAAGTTTTGAATGTTTTTGAAAAGGGCAATTTCCAGTTTTGAATGTTTTTGCAAATGGTAATTGCTTGTTTTGACCATTTTGAAAACCATCATTTCTAGATTTTTGACCTTTTGAAAGTGTTATTTGCTAGTTTTGGCTGTTTGAAAGAGTGTTGTTTACTAGTTTTGGCTGTTTGAAAAAGTGTTATTTACTAGTGTTGACAGTTTGGAAAAAGTGTTAGTTGCTAGATTTGATTATTTTGGAAAAAAGTTAATTATTGGTTTTAACGTTTTTGAAAAAGTTAATTTATAGAATTAAACACTTTTGTAACTCATTGTTTCCATATGATTCCCCAGATACTAATTGGTTAAAAAACATCAGATTTTAAGTGTTTTTAAATATTTTTACAGCTTTGGCTTGAAGCTTGGTTAGTTGAGTTTGATTTTTGTAATTTATTATTGCAGGAATTTCCCGTCAACAGTATTTTTGGGCCTGAGGGTCTCCTAGCAAAATATTCCGAGTCAGCACCAGCCCCGTCCTCAGCCTCCACAGTACCTTCGACGTCCAAAGTTCAAGGCCATCCGTTCGATGGAAAAGAAGCAGAAGGTCCAACAGAGAAGTTTCGATTATTAAAAAAGCGAAAATTATTTCCTGGACCCCATCATCGCCGTCATATTCAAAAAAGTTCTTCCATTCCGAATCCCTCAGCCGCCCCAGCATCGAAATCTCTGCCACGTGCCGCATCCCTTCAGTCACAGTCAACTACTATGGACATTGAAACTGAGGCAGAAACCGGAACCGATCCAGAATCTGAACGTAACCTGAATGATCTGATCGAAAAAGCTTTTGGAATTGAATTGGTACGTAACGTAAAGATATTAAAAACTAAAAGTAGGAACATACATTTTGTATTTATAAAAATATGATTCTATTTTTTATATTTTATTTCCTAGATTGTCAAAAAGATTTTTTCCCTCTTGGAAACATCCACACTCAAAACGGTCCGATTCGTGTCGCCCTACTGGGCTCAACTGGGCGCGAAGCAACTTCAAAAAAGAATCAAAATCTCATTTCATTTTCGACTTCAAAATTCCGAGCATGATTACTGGAGTCCAGAAAATCAGCAGAGTTTGAAATCCCTCTGTCAGCTGCTGGAAAATAAATCGGGCTTAAGGTCACCGGGCTCATCAGTAATAGCAATGGACACAATGGACTCCAGTGAAACCGGCGCTGGCGCAGGCGCGGTGATTTCCAATTCAAATTCAAACATTGCGCAGCCTCCCTCTTCCTTCAATTTTGAATTCCCCTGCAACAGCTTCGAGTTTTATCCGGCAATTTTAAATCAAGACACTTTCCAGAATTTCCTCTATTTCCACGGCACAGAAATAAAGAAGTTGAAGCTCTATTTAAATTACTTTTCTGAAGACTCATACAGTTGTAGTAGTTTAAGTCACTTGGAAACCCTTTTGGTAGATCAAGTGCCCTTTTTAAGGGAGTTGGAACTAAGAATGGACATTTCAGATGAAATCGAAGAGGATACGAAAAATAAGCCTTTTTTGATTCAAAATTGTCGTCAAAACAAAAATCAACTTCCGGAAATAGAAAATCCCGAAAATAATATTTTCGAAACCAAATCAAACAAAGGTCAAAGCCCCCAAAATCGGTTTTCTGAAAACATATTTTTTGGTAAACACTTTTCGAAAAGGGATCAATACTCCAAAAACACTGTTTCCGAAAATCACTTTACTGAAGAGGCAAAACACTCCGAAAATACTCTTGTAGAAAAAGAAATGTCCGAACATAAACACCAATCAAAAACTGAAAAATTTGACACCGCTACCGGTAGCATCGAAACCGAACCGATTTCCCTCCCAAACCTCGCCGTCTTAAAAATGTGGGACGGAGTTCATCTTGGGATTTTTGAAGGGATCGTGAATTCCGCTAGAAATCTGCGAGAAGTTTGTTTGGACACTGAAAACCTTCATTATTTATTTGAGCCAAAAAACCGCCTTCACCTCCTTAAGAAGTTGACCCTTGACCTGGATTACGATAACGTGGATTCTATGGAAATAATCGCATCCCACGAAAACCTTCGCCTACGAAAACTAATTTTCCACCTAAATCATCAGCACACTCTAAGGAAACACTGGCCACGTGTCACCTCAGCCCTCAACAAAATACTAAGGTCAAGTGCGTTGACCTTGGAAAAAATCACGTGGGGCCCCGTCGGAGTGCTTCAGGGGATTCAAATCCCACAAATGCCACAACTTCGAAAGTTGACGATGGAAATTGAGGACTTGGGCGTGGACTTTGAAATGGGAAGAAATGAATATTTCTTCCCGTCAGGTTTTAAAGTTTCAGAAATGTTCCCGAAACTGTCATCGATTTTCATGTTGAATGGTTGGATGATTGCCAAGTATGGTTTTAGTTCCTATTTTAATTCCAATGAGGTCATGGGGTCCCTGAGGTATTTTCGAATTAACCATATGAGTCGAAATAGAATTGCAGAGCAGGAGATGGAGTGGTTTGGAAGAACTTTCCCGCATGCCCAGCTCCTCTTTTGGCCAAGCTCATAATGGACTTGTTGGAGTTAGGGGTCAAAGGTCAGTGACCCTGTGGGGAATTGAAGAGTGGACCATTTATTATTTAATTATGTCGAAGCAATAAGTTATTGTAAATCGTAAAATTATGTGTAAATAGCTTAATAATGAAATCGTGTATCGTTAAAGAAAAGTCATATTGGAAGTTAAAATGTGATTTGAATTCGGTTGATCTCGATTTAAAAATGTGCTCATTAAATTGTAAAAATTCTGTGTTGACGAAAAAATGGATTTCATTTTCAAGACGGTTTCTTACAGTATTTTGTGGTTGTAATTTTGCAATATTTAGTTATAGATTACTCTGTATTTGGGATTTAGTTCTTGTAGCTCCTTACATAAAAATTACATCACGATCACACTACTAATAAAATAAAATAATAGCTTTAATTATGAATGACTGCCGCACATTCAACTCCAGCCAATAATTATTAAATTTATTAATCACTAATCAGACTTAACATCACCACAGTCAAAAATGGAAAAAAAACAATTTAGTGAATTAACTAAATTAAGTGAATTTGTGAATTTTAATTTATAATGAATAGGTTTTGAAGCTCCCGCGAATGAGTGAAAACACAAGGTTTAATACACTTACTATTACTGCGTTTCGATTTAAATGACTCTACATTAACATTTTACATTTATTTACCTTTATATATTATTTTATTATTGCATTATTTCTACACATTGTGACTGTGAACTATGAAGTTACATTTTCGTTTACATTTATTGTTAGGGAGGCTGAAGAAATTCATGTTGACCGTTTTAACAAAATTCATATCCATAGCAGTTCATATACATATATATCTACATCAATATTATACGTAAAACGGTTTCAAGTTTAACCTAAAGTTCGTCAATGGATTATATATATGGAAAGCACAGATCACAACCACATCATTCATAATAAGCTAGCAATTTCAAAATATACTATGTTTAAAATTACCAGAGAAATAACAATTTTCAAACATCTTAAAACTAAAAATCAACGTATTCAAAATTGTAAAAGCTAAAAATTAATATTTTCATAAAGGTGTTCTAGTAATAAACATTTTCAAAATCGTCCTAAAATGGTGTGAAAATCGACCTTTTTGAAAACCTCCTAATCTGGAAATCATCAATTTCAAAAAGCTTAACCTTTTGGAACTGCGAAGCCATCAACTACCTATGGAAAGAATGCTTTGAAAAAGTGTATTTACAATTTTATTGTAGGTACATTAGACTTTTTCAAAAAGGATTTAAAACTAGTAATTAACACTTTTCAAAAAGGTCAAAACTTGAAATTAGCGTTTTCAAAACGGTCAAAACTAGATAATTAACACTTTTCAAAAAGGTCAAAACTGGAAATTAGCGTTTTCAAAAAGGTCAAAACTAGTAAATGACACTTTTTCAAGAAGGTCAAAACTAGTAATTAACACTTTTTAAAAAAGTCAAAGCAAGAAATTGCTACGTGTTTTCAAACAGATGTAAAACTGGATATATTACCGTTTCGAAAAGGTTAAAACCCTAAAGTCACCATTTTCAAAAAGAAGTTCAACTAGTCAAATTTCTGTTTGGAAAAGTTTAAAAAATGAATACTTAATACTTACTCTTCATACTTAATAAAGCTTTTCGAGTAAACCATTACTCTATGAATCATAGACTATGATTCTAAACTGCCTGTGCAAAGCCGACGCGATTGTTGCCCATGTCAAACTCTGTATAGTAAGAGCCAATGAAAATATCGCCTAGAATCCAAAAAGGAGCCTCGACAGTCGTAAAGCCAGTAAAACAGTAATCTTCACTCCAGCTCAAAATGTACTGTTTAGAAGTTAACGAAAATTCGGTTCCCCCCAAAACAAAAGAGATGTCCGGAAAGGAGTCAATTTGACTACAATCTACTCTGTTTACCCCAGTGTCGCTGTCATAGGTGGCGCCACAGATGTCATTAATTGCCCCAATGTCATCCTCAGGGCCCCCAATCAGACTCGTTCCGGTATCAATTATTGCCTGGCAACTTCCGTCGCAGAAATTAGAGTCTCCGCAAGTGATCCTAAAAAACAATTTTTTTTAAAATTCAAATTTTCAAAATTTGCCGCCGAATTAATCAATAGTTAAAACGTACCCATCCATTTGAATTTGCCAGTAGCCCCGTTCACTGACAGGGACGTAAGTGAAGTCACCAGTGTACAGGTCAGGGTTTGACCCTCCCAACATTAGTTCGCCACCAGATGGATTATTTAGGTCGCTAAAGAAACGTGAGATTAGCAATAGCCTGTATCCACAGATGGTTTAAATATTTAGTACGTAAATTGATGGACAAACCGGTTCAAGTAAAAGGAAAAGATGGGCTCATCGACCAAATTTTGATTTATTAAATTGTAGAAACACGGAGTGACGCCGTCCACGGCTATTGTGTCATAAGCCAATCCGAAAATGCCATCAAATGGAGAACTTATGAATGCATTGCCGCCACAACTTTGTACTTCAGCAAATCCTTGATCGTCAATCTCTAAGCCGGCAATCTAGAAACAAGTATCGGATGCTTAACCTAATTCAGGCCTCCGTCGACCGGGAGCACTTTTTCCCGTATCCTTGAAACTAAGACTTTGGTTACGATTTTATCAGCCAGATGGCTTTACTTCCCGTCTTATGGAACTAGGTTTTCAAGCGGTGGGGTGCTATTAGGTTTTATGCAGGGAAATAATAGATTTTCAAAATCATTGCAAATTTTTATTTTAATGTCATGAGCCCTGCCAAGATCAGTCCGACGCTCCGACTCAGACTTTTAAAAATTAGAATAAATTGTTCGAAGTGCTACGCACATTTACATTACATAGGAGCTGAGCGATGTGTGAAGGTCAAAGGTTGAAGTCGAAATGGCTGAGATAATAATTCATATTTTGTGATAATTAAATAATAATACTATTTTATTATTATTAGTACAGTTATTAATTTATTATTATTAACTATTATCTTCTCATCTGTTGTCTGTTGTGCAACTTCAGATTTTTTTGCACGCATTCCATTAGCCTTGCCTTGACTCTTGACTTAATGGGCAAATATCTTTTGACTTTAAGCCTCGTGAGACTGTCAGCTGTGATTAATACTGAAATTATTTATTCGATAATCAGGAAACCCATAACATAACACAAGTTAACTGCCAGGTGACAGGCAAGAGGCTTGAAAAAAGTGACAAAAATAACTTGGACGAAAGTCATTTAATAGAAAACGGACTTCATCATTTAAGTGGTAAGCCAGTAGTTAGTGCATAAATAATAATTAATTAGCAATAAATATTTATAAATTTATGAATTTACTTAATTTTGTTCGCGTATCGAGATGTAATTAATATGTGTGTAATAATATGTAATAATTAATAACAGTAGCAGAAACTATAAGAAAACTTACAATGAATGAATCAGACGACAGTCTCGGGGTGGATCTCGACCATGGCAATGGCGATGGTGATGGAGAGCCTCGCAGAAAAAAACTTTGTTTGACGACGACAGATGATATTTATGATCAGTTTGAATGGGATTCCTCATCCTCCTCATCTTTGTCAAGTAATGATTATTACAATAACGACAGCCTCGACGAGGAAAATGAGGTAAATGTACAAATTATAAATCGCATTTTATTATTTCTCAGTCATTGTTACTATTTAAATTGTTGTTGCTAAGAATCGGTTGGATTTTTTGAATTATTTTGAAATTCGATCAAATTCATGAAATTGTCGCAGTTTCATAATAATTTTTATTGATTAACACAGATGCGATGGTTAAATCCCTGGGCATCCCCACCGAGTGTGAGCCCCATGAAATATTTAGCAATCACCTGGTAAGTAGTATTTGTACTGAATTTTTTATTTTATTTTCAGTTCTATGCTTGTATGCATGTACTTAACTTAATGTAATTATCATTTGACAAATTCTGCAAGAGATTTTTAAGCAACTGCGCGTACCTGACCTGCTAAACATTTCGCTTGTGAACAGACTTAGGAGATTCAATGCTCGTTTGATTCTACGAGAAAATAAAAAGTGTGTAGTTAAAATTGGGAATAGTAATCCATGTGTGGATTTAAAAAACTTTGCTGAAATTATTTCACAAATCGAAGATTTGCCTTTTAATGGTGTATCCATTTGTACTTTCTATCTCTACAGCTACGAGAATGAGCACGACTGAGGAAAACTCCAAATACACGAAGGACAAAATTCAAAGTAATCCTGAGGATGCCTTCAATCAACTTACCGAAACCTTAAAACTTTTGTTTGAAAGTGTCCACGATTCCTGGGAAGAACTGTGCATTTGCCATATGGACCTTCTTCTGCTCCAACGAATTGGAATTCCTCCCATGGAACACGTGAGAAAGCTCACCCTTTACTACAGCCGTAAAGTTGATACTGAGCTGGGCTACAAAAGTTTGTTGATGTTCAATTTTCCTCATTATTTCCCTCAGCTTCAGTCTGTGACACTTTATGGAAAAGATGTTGATAATCCACGGTTTTACCTAGCCGAAGAAAGTAGCAATAATAATGGAAACGTTATTTTGAATATGTTTGTCCATTCGTGACGGAACTTGACATTGAAAGTAATGTTTTAGTTGACCCAAGTGTTCCCGTCTTCCCCTATCTTCCCCACCCAGTCCAAGGGGTAGAACAGATTAAGACTTGCTATGCAAAATTGTTCTCGAATGTCAAGAGTTTCAGCTACTCTAATTTTAAGCACGTTGAGAGCGTCTGTTCTGTCCTGTGGGCCACTTGGATGGACTTGACATCCATTAAATTTGAAGGGGTCAATGAGTCGGAGCTAGTGAGTAACTTGGACGTGACCTTCACCGGGGTTCCTGAAGATAGCTGGTATGGAATGAAAGGGAACGATTACATTAAATCCAGGACAGAACCGTCCATCACCCACTTGACGAGTGAGTGAGCAAGTGTATTTTTTATTTTATTTAATTATTCCAAAAAAATGTTATTTGTTTTAAAAATATTTTTGGTTTTGTTTTGTAGAACTGAAATCTTTGCGGTTGGAAGTCAATCATGAGAGAACATGCTGCTTTGCCCCAAGAAAATCAAAACCCAGAATCCATTGCTTCCTTCCATGCTTTCGGAAAAGGGAGCCTACTGCACATTTGGCCAGATGCCTGAATTAACTGTAGAGATTATAATGCACCTTTGCAATCCGTATCAAGCCAATAAGAAATGCAGTAAGTGAACTAATTCTTAGTTAATTATTACAATTATTTTAAGCTTTTCGCAACGTTACTATATCTAGTTTAACAACTTTTTAAAAGTGTTAATTTAATGTTTTACATCTTTTTGAAAAGTGTTGATGTCTAGTTTTGGTCTTTTTGAAAGTGTTTATTTCTAGTTTTGATCTTTTTGAAAGTGCTTATTCAATTTCTAGCTTAGATCCTTTTGAAAAATGTTAATTTCTAGTTTTGACTTTTTTAGTAGTGTTGATTTTTAGTTTAGAACCTTTTTGAAATTGTGAATTTTTAATTGTAACCTGTTTGAAAGTGCTAATTTCTAGTTTTGATCTTTTTGAAACTGCTAATTTAATTTCTAGCTTAGAACCCTTTGAAAATTGTTAATTTCTAGTTTTGACTTTTTTGGTAGCGTTCATTTATAGTTTAGAACCTTTTTGATGTGAATTTCTATTTTTAACCTGGTTTAAAGTGTTAATTTCTAATTTTAACCTAGTTGAAAGTGTTAATTTCTAGTTTAGAAGCTTTTCAAAAATGGGAATTCTAGTTCTGACTCTTTTAAAAGTGTTAAATCGCCGTAGATTAAAGCAGTAAACAACTTAATGGTTTGCAGCTGCGAATAGGTTAATTATATGTTTTATTTCTAGGGACATGTTTTGCGCTGGTCGTGTGGAGTACGCAATTCTTTTACTACGTTTTTGACTATCGTGATAATTTATTTCGTGACTCATTCGTGGTAGTCAATTTTAAATGGAATAATTCATTAAAAATTGCATATTGCATAGGATCAGATCATAACATGTCCATCCAGATCCAGTGTCGAACTTGACCTGACCTTTCTTCGTATTCTAGAGGAATCGGATTGTTGCGAAATCATTCGCTACTTGAAGAGCTATGTGATTTGAGTTTGCCCTTACGTGGTGCACTGATTCACTTGCATGTTGCATTTTCCTGGTGCACTAGTGCATTTACCTGGTGCAACTGACTGGTGCTAAACACTGATGCATATTCCTTCTGGTAAGCAGTGAGGGAAATTCAAAAATCCGGGTGCAGACCTGGACCTGGAACAGTGGAACGCTGAACGCTGGAACCTGGCCAGTGGCCTGGGACCTGGGACCTAGTTTTGTAAATTGTAGTCTACAAAAGCTACAAGTTGTAGAAATAGTAGAAGTTGACGTCGACTTAAAATAAGTAAAGTACATTTTCCGTTTGTTGCTAAGTGCTAATTAAAATGTTAACTTACGTACGCTTTCCAAACTAACTTCTATAAATACCGTAAATTCTCTAATAGTACGCCCGCGCGCACTATTCCATTCATCCCCTCGGACCCCCGCCCGCGTACAATTAGGAGACCCGCGTATTATTCAAGCTACGCGTTTTACTACTCTGAATTTAGTTGAAATTTAAATTTTAAATAGGCTAAAAACAAGAATTTTGACACTTTTAAGCGACTTAAAAGCATGCATCATTTAATTTAAGCTATTCAGTGGCTAAAAAGTTAGGTTTACACTAATTTCTGTACACTTAAACACTGAAAATACTTCCGGTGACCCGCGTACTGTTAGAGACCCGCGCATTATTCCATTCAGGCCCTTGGACCCCCGCGTACAATTGGAGACCCGTTTAGTAAAAGAATTTACGGTAAATTTGTTTTTTTGTAAAGGTAACTATTAATAGTAGCCCGTGGCACAAGCAAGTTAGTCCAAAACAGAACATTTTGTGAGAGCAAAATCTAGTAAACTATAATAAATTATTATAGCCTGTATCTATCATTAAGTACGAACGGGTTTATTTACGAACCTTTATCATTTTTACCTTTACCAGGTATGGTATTTGTAAGTAATTATGCTGGTTATTTGTATGGTTGTTAACTGATTGAATTTTTTTCTTTTTCAGACTAAAAGATTGAGATCTCATACGAACAGTAAAAAAGTCGTGTAGAATGTCGTAAATTACAATTACGAGTACAGGGTGCGTCCATTTGTTTTTATTGTGATTTGGATTTTATTTTATTGATTAATGGTGTTCCAGTGCAATATATCGCTTAGTGTGTTTGTGTAATTAAATTGTGTTTATTTTGGTTAAATATATATTAAAATTGATTTACTCTTGGCTTCTTTTTGGCAATGTAGACCCCGAGTACATATAGTACTCCTTTGTACAGCAATAGTTATAGAAGCGTAACTGCGTAACTCCGAAATGGTGGAATCCACAGGATGAAAAACAAATGGAAGACTTTTGAGATTTTAAAATCGGATATCAAAACCGTCTTGACTATTTTATTTGTAGTAGAGGAATTTCTACTTTCTACTCAGAAAGCATGGGTAAGTGTGCTAATTAATATCCTTGTTGAATTTGTCACCAGTCAGTGCATTTAGTTTGAAACTAATTTAGTGCAACATCCCCTACCTATTCGTAATAAGTAGAATTTTCAGTTATCATACTGGTCGTGTTCGTACACTCTACCAAAATCATCTGGACCGCATCATTTTCCGAAAAAGTGAAGCCATTTTTACTAGTTATAATCGCATCATTATGATGATTTCTGACCTCATCATATATATGATGAGGTCTACATTTAGCCCATGTTAATTCCCTATCTCATGAAGAAACTCATCTGGACCCCATCTAGTTCGCTTTATTATTTTGCATTGTAACGCATAATAATAATGCGATTATAATTGTTAAAAATGGCTTCACTTCTTTTATGATGAGATTATGATGTGGTGATTTTTTACAGTGTTTAATGCTTTATTTTTCCTTTGCAGATGATTTTACAGAACAGATAGATGGTGTAATTGCTTACAAAGGTTTGGGGTTTAAGAATTTTGGAGAATTCCTATTTCACTGCGATGATGTTTTAGAAATTAGAACGGACGGCTGTAATGGGCACTATGTATATATTTGTGAGTTTCAGTTTTCTATTATTGTTACACAGCAGAGTTTTTGAAGAGCTGTAGCTAACACGTTGCGTTGGATTACTTAAAGTAGGTAATGCATATAAATATTTTTTAGCTGCGAGGCGGTAGAGCGGATGACGACACCGAGCACCTACGAAGATTAGTGGAGGGACAGAGTAAAAGCACAAAGTAAGGGATTCAAAGCCAGGCAGGGCATTATACGAGACTTGTTCCAGTAAATTACTTACTTACAGTACAAAACAACGTTCAAGTTCAAATCATTTACAAACCATTGCATTGTCAGTGCAAGTCACATTCTACATTATTTTTAAATAAATTTAATTTTGTAATGCGAAATTTATTTTTGTTCTGAACTCACAGTCAGATACCCTGCTTAACGTAATGCGGCGTTCGGAGCCAGTTAATGGAATGTCGAATGGCATGGCCCGTTCTAGTTATAGTGCAAATTAGTATGGCAGTAGCAGTCCCGTTTATAGCAGAAGGGGACCGGGATACGGCGGAGCCACCAGGGGGGAAGGGCAGGAGGTAGTAGAAATGGCAGTTCTTCCGCTTTCACTCCTGTCATGAATGGAATTCCTAACCTTGTGTCATACAACGCTGCGAACCCCCAACCTACATCTTCCACAGCTCAAACAAACGCCAATAATTCCTATTCTGAATCTGGGAAGACAGCCACAACCAGTCGTACTTTTCAACCTCTTGAGCCTCTGCCACCCACTATGGGGTATATGCGTGTGAGAGACAGTCTCGGCGGAAATAGAATCATCAGGCAAACAAGTTACACCCGGTACTTTAAATTTTATCTACTGGCAGTTAAGTCGTATTAATTTAACATTTTATTGATTAAAGGAGCAGCAGCAGTAGAACTAATGTTGACAGTATTTTGTATCTACCTCTGCCTCTCATCGTTCTAGGGATTTATTTTTTATTTATTGGCCACCCACCCTTCATCCAGGACCTTTCCTTCAAACTCTGCTTTTTTTTCATTCGTAGCTCCCGAAAAGCTTCTATAATACTTAAGAAACTTCTCCCAGCTTTAGTTACAGTTTCGATTCATTGCGATTACAAACTACAAAAACGAAAAATAATTTATTATGAATTAGCAAGAATTGGATCAATGAAGTGATGAGTACTGCTGACTATTAAGCATACAATCAATAATGGTGCATTTGAATTAATTTTTGATTTAAATTGCAACATTCCACTTCAGGATGATTCTAATTAACCTATAATAACAATAGCAGTCCATAATAACTTCCAACTTTTTGATTTTTTTGATGCCTGTTCAATGATCATGATTACCGAGAATGACGATAATGAATGTTGAATGTTTTAATATTTTTGTGCTAATGAATTACTGTTGAATGCAATTAAGTAGTTTCTTGATTTCACGTTTTTATGTTTCAGTGATGTTGACTTTTGGCTCCTTTAACCTTGTCGAAACAACAATGTATCTACCTAGTTTTCTTAATTCCTTTTTGAAAATCATGATCAGAGCTTTGATTGATCAGAGCTTGATTTGAGCTTTACACGTTTTTGAAAGTGTTAATTTCTTGTTTTACACGTTTTTAAAAGTGTTAATTTCTAGTTTTAACCTTTTTGAAAGTGTTTATATTCAGTTTTACGCCTTTTAAAAGTGTTAATTTCTAGTTTTAATCTTTTTGAAAGTGTTCATATTCAGTTTTATGCCTTTTAAAAATGTTGATTTATACGATAAACAGCAAACAACTTCATAGTTTGCAAGTTCGGAATAGGAAGTTGAATTTGAATTGAAGTCTAATACCCGTATTTTTCTGTTGGTTTTTTGCTAGATTGTGTCACCGAAAAAATCAGAATCAGAACCAGCATAGCCACAGCCTAGCCGAAGCGAAAATTGGATTCCGAAATTTATCTTAAAATACTTCACAATTTATTTCAGCCCTCCGATGCAGATGAGTATGTAGGCGACGGAAGTAATGCTGGGTCAAGGGGGTCAAAGGGATGCTTCCGAAGTTCATCTTGATCACCAGTCTCTCCTCCAGATCCCGGGCATGACCAACCCCAACCAAGCCCATCTCACAGCCATTGCCCTCACCTTCTCCGAAACTCAGAATGCGAATGAGATCATGGAGCAGATGAAGAAGATGCGGGACACGGAGCGCTACTGTGACCTCACGATCCACGTCCAGGGGAAAAGTTTTAAGGCTCATCGAAACGTTCTCGCGGCCTGTTCCCCCTACTTTTCCTCCATTTTCAAGTCGAATCGGGTCACGATGGAGAGCCTCGCCGTGTCATGTCAGGACACGGAGATTTTCTTAGCCTTTTTGAGCTACATGTACACGGGGACGACGGGGAGTGTGACGATCGATAACGGGAATGTGGGGGAATTGCTGAGGCTCGCAAATCGCTTCTTCATGGTCAAGGGGTATTGCGGGGAATATTTGGAGAGGTTTTTGGACGCAGAGAATTGTTTAGGGATGAAGGAGGGGGCGGAGAAATTCTCGATGACGAATCTCGTGAAAACTATTACGAATTTTGTGAGGAATAATTTGGGGGAAGTGATCAATCATGAAGCAATGATGGAGCTGAGTGCGAAGCAGATTGAGAAATTTGTCACCGAAAAGGTTAGTTTTTTTGCTTCTACTTTTAACGTTAAACTTCTCGAAACGGTACGTATTAGGTTTTAAATCATTTTGAAAGTGTTCATTTCTTGTTTTGATCTTTTTGAAAGTGTTTATTTCTTGTTTTAACATTTTTGAAAGTGTTAATTTCTTGTTTTACATCTAATTGAAAATGTTACTTTTCTGTTTTGACCTTTTTGAGAGTCTAAATTACTGGTTTTGAATGCTTTCGGAAATATTTCTAGTTTTGACCCTTTCAAAAAAGTTAATTTTAGAAAAAACGCCTTTGTAAAGCATTCTTTCCATGGTTTCCCACTTGTGAATAGGTTAAACATTTTTGAATTTTAATAACTAATTGTTTTTAGGAAGTGTTTATATTTCTGGGTTTATAATTATAATTTATTTTAATTAATTAATTTTAATAAATTTAGGCTTGGGCTGTACCGCATGTTGCTGCCGTGAAATTTATGAGCCGGTGGGTCTGTCATGATTTGGGAAGTCGTGAGCGGGATTTTAAGCAGCTGTTGACGAATATCGAGTGGAATTTAATGGATCCAAATATTATCGTGGATTACATTGACCAAGAGCCACTCTTTGGATCTTCCGAGAGATGCTTCTACTACGTACTTCATAGCTTGGCTGAGAAAGGGATTCAGGTGCAGAAGTATGAGCAGATGTACCAGGCACTTCAGCAACGCTTCGGCCAGGTGGGTCTTTCTTAAGTTACAGTTAAAGTGACATTTTACGAAAAACTTTAGGTTAATGTTTCAATGCTAATTTAAGATTCGTTTTATTTTTGTCTTTTTTGTAGGAGTTGGATCAGCCTTTGGCATTCGGTGATAATTTACTTCAAATGGCTTTTAATTCCGCAATGGAAGATCTACAAGTGCCTGCTGATTCCACGATTTTGATGCCTGACGGCAGGGAGGTCCGAATTTGGGTATGCTTACTGTACTTCTTAACTATAGTTATTCTTATTAACAATCAAAATCTCTGTCAACTAAAATTTCAGTAAAATTGGAACTTGCATACCTATTTGAAATAATAATAATGAATTAATAATAAAGTAAAAATTATGTTGATTTATTCACTACAGGGTGGTAAATGGTTTGATCATGATTCGGGCAACAAGCCTAAGGAGTCGAAACCAAAACGGAAATGTCAGTTTTTCGATTTTTATAAAGGTTATGTGTGCTGCAATGTTTAACGTTTTTGAAAAGACAATGTATCTAGTTTTCCACGTTTTTTACAGTGTAACTTTCTTGTTTTGACCTATTTGAAAATGTTAATTTCTCTTTTGGGCCCTTTTAAAAATGTCTATGTACTTATTTATTTATTTATTTATTTAACGGATACTATGGTACATACATACATCAGTTAGTTAAATCAAAAACAACAGTCAAAAATCAGGCCAGTTAAATACAGGCAGTAGGGATACTTCCTTACTTGTACTTCCAGTTTGGACCCTTTTGAAAGTATTATTTACTAGTTTTGAATGGTTTTGAAAATGTCAGTTTCATGTTTATACGTTTTTGATAGTCTTAGTTACTAGTTTTGACCTTTTTGAAAATGTTGATTTCTTTTGAAATTGGAATTTATTCAGTAGTTTTGAAGGTTTTTGAAACGTAAGTAGGTATCTTGAAAATGTACAATTCC
>JAQFZC010004319.1:0-16414 GCA_034695205.1 Dicyrtoma fusca | reverse complement strand
CCAAAGTTGATTGGATTTCAATCAGCCATTCAGTGACGTGTACCGTACAACACAGAGCCATACACGATTAGCAGGCATGACCGAGGATTGAAGTAGGTCTGAGGCTGGAAGTTTCCATTCCAGTCTGCAGCTCTAACCGCTCACCCAAGCACGCCTGCTTATAATGTATGTGATCTTATCTGAATAGCAATTTATTGAAGGAACTCAGTAAGAGAGTCAGTCACGGATTTCTTCCCATCAAGTACTTCCAGTTAAAATTGTTAATATTTTTAAAAATATGACGTATTTTTATGTGTAACGTATTGCTATATAAACTTATACATAAGTAATGTAATGTAAACTAACTCAATATTTAGTTTTGGGTCGGATTTCAAAGTTACGCGCTAAAAAATTTTAAAGCTAAGGGACTTAACTTTAACTCGTTGACCTCTGAAAGAGCTTTAGAGCTGAGGAGTGAACTTTGAATCCCTTGGCAAAGATCTACAGGGAGCTAATATTAGTGTATGGTAGCTGAACGATACGGTTACATTTTTGGTTTCTCTATTATCGTCGGCGTACTTCTTCAGTTTAATACGAAAGCGTTGTAATAAATTACAATTTAATTACTCTTATACCCTATTTAAGAATTTAAAACCTGTGCTGAACAACCGCGGGCGAGCGTAGCGAGCTTTTTACTAGTAAATGTTTAAAAAAGGAATAAATTACGTGGTAGCGTTTATGTTGAGCTTAGTAGAAGCGATTTTATTGGCTGTGACTAGATCGGTGTATTGTTGAAGAGATTTCGGATGAACGACCACGAAGGACGAGAAGCCGAGTCGAAAACTTTTGCGAGCGAAAATTCCTTCGCCATTGTCATCAGGGAGGGTGACGAGTCCCTTGAGAGCTCTGACGTGTTCCTTGGTTTCTGGCAGCACTTCATAAACTTCGTGCCTGCGTCGGTCGTCCATGCCATTTACATAAATAAAAGTTTAATGCGTCAGACCAAATAAATGCAATAATAAATTGTTGTTTTTAAATAAAATAATTTTGAAGTCCCTGGGTGCAGGCCAGTTAAATATAGCATCCTGTGGCATTATTACTTCTCATAGATTTCTCTCTGACTGCAGACGAGGCCCAGGAAAGTGACTGCAAGGAAGAGAACGCGACAAGTGTCTCCAGAGATCATTGTCCGGCCATAATAACCGAGCACTCACAAAGAGTATTAAAGATCTTTACCGGAGCATGCACTACACACAGAAGGAAACATTTATTTCAGAATAGTTGTTGCGAGCGATTACTTTTTTCCTACAACCGTTGCTTACATCGTCGGTGACGAAGCATCGTGGCGTACGTCCAGGGTCCGCTTTACGTCATTTTACGTACGCCTTCAACAGCCAGCTTTGCATCTGGGATTCCAAAGTGTGTAAATGCTAGCTTAAACGTGTAAACGGTCTTAAACGGACAGAAGTACTCTTTACAAATAGGTAATTATCTCTTCTTTACTCCTCCAACAAAAATGGAAAGAATTGCTTGCTTCTTAGATTTTTTAAATACTATAAAACCTTTATCTTTACAAGCGTAATAAAGTGTGTTAAAGTGTTATACACGTTTTTTAAATGGACAATAAGAAACAAGTGTTATTAAAACTTGTCCAAAATGATAGCAAAACCAGTTCTTGTCTCAAACGAGTAAACCCAATTTTTACACTCCAACTAGGTACATGCATGTAAAAGTAGCATTTTGTTTTTTTGAAACCCGCAGGAAGTACTGGAAGTAGATAGTCGGGACTTGCATCACAATCACGTTGGATTCGGAGGGCGGGATTTTAATGCTTTTTAACCAAGACTGCAATTTGGCCACGATGCTTCTATACCTGCGATATGCAGGGCCGAGTGGAGATAAGAGGTTAGAGAAGGAGACCAATCAATTCTTACTTCTTACCACACCACACACATATACTTCGTAGTAGCAGAACATAGGAATAGGGATGATTGTTAAAAATCTATTTTGGGATTTTTGAAATAGGACTGCAAATCTGCAATGCAATATTGCAATATTATATTCAACGACTATTCAATAATAATTTAGAAGCTGAAAGCCGAAAATAGCTTTCAAGTTTTTCAAATCGAATCTCAATTTAATTCATTCAACATTTTTGCTTTGCTATTTTGCTTATTTTGCCACATTTACACAGCCAATGAAGCGCCCCAGTCGGCAGTCCTAGACTTAAGGTAAAAAACGTTAGTGGCAATTTTTTGTAATGATAAAATAATAATAATTTATTATTATTATTAAAGTTTTTGTGAAAAAAAATTAATCTTAATAATAGTAAAATGATTGCATAGTGTGGATTTTTGATTATTTTATTTTTTAACATTAAAATTTAATTTTGGTAATTGCAAAGTAGCTATAACGATATATGAGAGTGTCGGTAAAGAGGCTGATGCAGAATCTTCCATCAATAAGTCAAGAAATTATTAGAAGATTTTAAAGAGTTCACGTCTCTATTTGTACACTGTGCGCCTTTTTAAAAACTTAACTGCCGCGTCGTTTGGTTTCCGTGTGTTTGTTTACTAAAATGTGTGTCTAGCTGAAGAATTGTGAATAAAATAGTTGTTCAAGGTAGTGCCACGTACTATTGACCTGCGAAATATATGTGAGCGAGAGTTTTGTGATGAAATATTTTAGCTAACATTTTTAAAATAATTAAATAGTCCTTTGTTTTGCCAAGAAGCTTTGTAAGTATTTTTTTAATTACAACCTAAGTCCCAATTGGATTGACGCCCATGAAAGCTTTGTAAGTAACGAAGTAGTGCGCTCTATGGTGGTTCTTCAAGGGATGCACTAACTTGTGCCTCCACACCGCTAAGCAGCGGCAAAAATCTTGGAACAATTCATTAGCCAGAAACACTACAAAATAGTCAAGAAGTTAAGAACTAAAATCTAGACTACTAAATCAATCAATTTGTACACAAACAAAAATGAAATTAAAAGGTTCATTTAAAATAATTGCCCTGACTTGTTTTGCCCAGTGAGCTATTTAGTGTTTGCGACATGTATAGTGCCCATTTTATTAGATTTGGCAATTTGTTTTGCTTTTTTCGCTGAGACGCCACTTTTGCACAAAAGTAGACTTTTCACGTTTTTGTCCAAAGTGTCCATTAGTAGACTATCCAGAGGACGAAAAAGCCCTGACTAGAAGAGACTAATTGCCCAAGTTGAATCTTTGACTCCACGAGACTGAACTAGCTGAAATGCAGGTAAATGTAACTTTTGATTTTGTGATGGTTTTATTCATTTGGCAATCGTTTTAATATCTTCACCCTCGCAACTATGGAGCAGATATAATTACAAATGCCGAGGGAGAGTTTCTATAACCGATATATCGTCTGTGTAACTCCAAAGTGGCCTTGTACAGTTTGGAAGGAACAACGTTTCTTAAAGGTAATAGTAATAGGATCTGTTTGCAGACCTCACACATTTGTTCAGCATTCAAATCATTTGGCAAGCTTTAAATACATCTTGATGAACAACATGGTGGTTTTTGGAGGATCCAGTGGGTGATTGCTAGGCCCTAAGATATTTAACTCTTGATGAACACCACCCTCGTATAAGGTGGTTTCTTGGAACAGAACACAGTTACAAAGTATATTTTATAAATACGCGATTTTAACAATATCACAATAACACTTATTAAAAACAACAATATCATAATTACTGTTTTGAAAACAACAATATCACAATAAAACCTTAAAAAAAACAATATCACATTTAAAGTTTAACAACAGTATCAAACCACCCACCCTTTGGAAGGTGGCAGAGTTAGAATGTTAATTCTCATTTAATTTTTCAATTTTGGCCCACTTAAAAATGAAATATTTAATTTTCTGGTTAAAACAAAAATGGGACACCAACGCAACGTTTATGGTCATCCTACGGTCCAGGACTGCGCAAGCTGCATTTAATTCCGGAAAAAATCTGAATGAATCGTGTGGCGGTGGCGATGCCCTTGTTAGTTATCTCTCTCTGGAGTAGTCTGGAGTGTATAGAAATTTGAGCGGCATATATTTAAATAATGGATCAGAAAAATAAATCTCGTCGAGTGATTTAAGCCAGGGATAGGTGTGAGAGTGCACGGAAGTGACGGCGGTTTCGGAATTTGTGTACATTTTGAGTTCGAGGAGAAGGCGGCAAATCTATATGTCCCGTAAATTAATAAATATTGGTATTAATTAAATAATAAATAACTGACTTTGAATTTGACTATTTTGACAAACGTGTGTACTACTTGCGTTTGAAGAGAATGTGCAAAAGACGTAGTCGCATTCTAGCAGTGTGGCAATATCCCTTAAAATTGGGAAGAGCTGTGTCCGGCGTTTCTTGTAATTGGAGTAGGTCCGGTTCGAATAAAAGCCAACGAATTTCCATGGCCGAGAACCCAAGGAATACCACCTGGTGGACAAAATGAGTAAATATCCCAAGACGGTACACATCCACTCTCAAAGGCTTATCCTCTTTTTCCTCGAAATAAACCAAAATATTTACTCCAGGGAGCCAACAAAATGGCTTCTTTATAAGCATTATAAGCAATATATCAAGATAAAAACAAAGTATGGAAGTTGTAGAATTTGGCGAGCTAACTTTTGTTTGGGCAAAATCCGGTGGTCGTCGGAAGCCAAAAAAACGTTAATGTGGTCGAAGGTGACATTTTCCCTCACCAGTCGCGTCTCGTACTTGAGAAGTTCTCGTAGAAAATCTGAGATGGATTTGAAATGACTTGTTTCCTTGACTTTGTCCGTACGACGGATTTGAAACCTTGCTCAATTAGTCATACCCTGATTAGTAATTAGCATATGTCACTAATGAAACAACAATAAATTATTCCACACAATTATTAGCCACCCGCCCTCTCCAATGCAATGCTTACCCAACCAAGGGACTTCTTTTGGAAGGATCAAATGACACGTCTAATGACTCGTGGGATTCCGTAATCAATGTTTTTGCGCGTCCGTTGAGCTGAAAGACAAACTTTGCATACTGACCCAAAGTCCAAATAACAGCCGCCTCTTCATTTTGAAATGTGACGTTAATTAGCTTCCCCAAATGAGTGGGAATGGGCAGTCCGTCTTTAAACCTTTCCCTGGAATTGAATACTTTGTGTATTTTGAATATCCCTGCAGTTGGAAAACCTAACCCTTGATTGCCCAAAGCTGATTGTAGGATTAAATTGGAAGAGCTTACTTGTAGGTGTAGATGTCGCAGGGGACGCGCTTACTTGTTTCAATTTGACTGAGGGGGCAAGGGGACCAAATGGCCTTTAAATATTTATTCCATGGCTCACTGTAGGGCCATTCTTGGGGATCTTGAATGCAGGGCATGTGGAGGGAGTTGGAAATAATGAGACAGCCAACTACGATGTGTACTTGAGAGGCAAGGCCATTATCTAATCAAACAGTTCAAATGGAAATCATTTTAGAATCCAGTTTATTTCTTGAGCGGCAAAACACAAGGGACTTGAAAAGATGTCAAAGTTTAAAACTTTGGCTTGCATCAAGTTTGAAATGGTTTAGAGTGAAGAAGGACTTACACGGAGTTCCACCAAAAACAGAGTGGACACCGTCACAAGATGGCGGGTTTTGCAAACGTTGTAATTCCCTGTGGAATACTTTGGCTAGTTCTTGAATTTCACTGGCTTCGGGAAGGCGGGTAGGGCGGGTAGTAGTGGTTGTTCCGGGAGGAAATAACCTCCATGCGATCATGATCCCAAGAGTCGTTAAGACCAAAAGAGACGAGAGTTTTCTTCGCTTACGGGAAAATGCGGGAAGCCTCAAGACACGAAGCATTGTTCCTCTGCATAAATATAAATGAATAAAACTGGTTTACGTGTAGCATCATTCAGAGAATCTTGTCTCACTCTTGCAAGCCCCTTTCATTCCTAAGACGCAATGTGTAACCGTCAAAACGATAAAGAACGCATATCCAGGATGGCTTAAAAGCACCCACAAAGCGAAGGACTTAAACAATCTTTACGACGTTATACAGTTATTGAATCGGTGTCCTCACCCGAAATAGGCCACTATAACTCATTTACACAATTTTAAAGCAATTTAAACCCCATTAACTTGTTTATTACTTTTTCGTTATAAATAATTGCCCAAATACAATGGCATAATGAAGAATCTATAAACACTGCGACATAGTCTGATTGTATAAACTAAAGACCGAAACTTAATTTAGCCATTAAATAAAATAAATGAAGAACAATAATGTCTGTGATTAGACATAAAATGAAATTCAAACTCAAGAGTTTAAATTTAAAACAAAGGAATAATGCAGTTGCTATCAACTAATGGTCATACTCAGTGTATGAGAACTTAAACATTACCCGGGTAAAATGAGCTCTACAGTCTCAGTCTGTCTTGAATCTTAAGCACCCTTCGCCCTTTGGGATTCCAGGTCAGCAAGCAGCCGAGTGTAAAACCAAAACGCGTATTCCTTTTGGATAAAGAGGGACAAGTAAACATGTTTTAACGTCAGTTGGCCCCCGGGGTCAAACAAGTCAGACACAATCAAATGATCCCTAAAGAGAGGGTTTCTCAAAGTTTCGGAGCGCGTTTGGGAGAATTTTCCAGCGTACATTTTACAACTAATTTTTTAAAAGATCCAAACTTGCAAATAAAGCATTATAAAAAATATCATGCAACTCAAAGTGGTTGGGTAACAGAATTTGTTGATGCCAGCCATTTTCCTTCAGCCACGGTTTTAAACGGAGAAATTATACTTGTGTCACTCACCATTCAGTTAGACCTTGATTTCACTTGCAACTTTACCCATGGTTAACTTTAACCATGGTTAATTTGTCAGTGATTAGCTTGGGAAATCCGCTGAAATCCGTACTAACCATCGTTTCTACCCATGCATGGTTAGTGCAGATTTTACACATCACTCGTGCATAACTTAACAATAGTTAAAGTTAACCATGGTTAAATGCGCAAGTGAAATCAAGGTCTTACAGTAGCAAATGACGTCGGGTTCAGATTACATGGACACAATCCCAGAAATTGCTCTTTGAAACATGTGAGGCTAGTGTGAGGAAGTGTTAGAGGTGGATGCAGGTGCACTTCCAGTAGACGCACGAGTGTGAGCAAAACTTCCCATTTAAATAGCATTAGAGTCTCCCGTGGAAATCTCATACGGCCGGATCCTAAAAACAATCCTCCAAATAATGGGTGCATTCACAAGGTGTATTACTTTAATATCTATGAGTCAGAACGTGTATTTCGAAGGAGTGGTGCTCCATGATTTATCAATTTAATTCAACTTTAGAGTTAATTAATCCACCAAATGAAATGAGAAGTTTAATTTTTGGTAAATAACTACAATACTTGAACTTTTTGTGGTGAAATAACGATTGTGCTGCTTTTTAGCCTTGTAATTTCACGTCACCTCAACGTTTCCTCTTTGAGCACATTAGGTTTCTTTTTAAGTGGCTAACTCTAACATCCTCTTTATTCAACAAGTTACAATTAACTTATAAATTCTCGATTTGGCCCAGTAAAGCAAAATCATGGGGTAAAATAAATTAAACTTGTAAACCACTTATTTTTAAAACCGTGGTGTAGGATATTTTTGAGAGGGTGGCTGTATGTGCGTGGGCGCTAAAGATACAAAAATACACCGTTAGGGTATTTTATTTAAATTATCGTTTCCTAATGTAATTGCATAACCAAGTAAAAAATAATTGTCAATTTCAATAGTCCAGAGTCCAGATACAATACCACAATAAAGCAAAGTGTTTCTAATTTTTTTAAAAGCTATACTTACCTAAGCCTAAGGAAAAACAAAAAGCTATTACGCAGTACGCATATTTGGATGTTAAAATGAAATAAAAGCGTTTTTAACTTTTTGAAAGCTTAAAATTTGGTGTCTGCTTTTCACGACTCAAACTGAATATAATTACGCTTATTTTGGTAATGCGCAACAATAAGTATTCCATTATAGACATCCAAGAGAAATCCGTAATCACAATGGTGATTATTATGTTACTTGCAATAAATACATGTGTAATGATTAGACAAATAAATGAAGATCAATTTCAAGTTCAATTTGAATGAAGATGGGAAGTTGACGGGGTAGCGCTTGCAGAGCCTGCATTTGAATAGTAATTCGTCTTTGCACGCCTCTTGAAGAAGGCGCATGCGTGTCTTGACCACAAGAACCAGTTTTGGAGAAATTGGATCATAATAAAAAGTCACTTTAAAATCGCATTAGCGTTTTGAGGAAAACTTTGTAGAAATTACTGATTTATCGTGTAATAAGACAAAGGACAAAGTGGATTAAATAGCTCTGGTTTGGTTTATTCGTTCAATTTGTTTTATTTATGCCACTATAAAAAATGCAAGCAAACATGACAAAATGAAGTACATAGTAAAGCGAAGTCAGTGGAATAAAGGATGCTCTGAAGCTACAGCACAAGTCAGAGTGAATGTGGTCTCTTTCCTTTCCCATGGCTCGTAGATTAAATTAATAAAATAATTTAAAAGGAAAAAAATAAAAATTTCGAATTATTTTCAACCAAAAGCCACAAGCGAATAACTGCCAACAACAACCAACTCGTTGAGGATGATTACCTTGAAAGCATTATTTTCTTTTCCTTACCTCACACAAGCGACAGACGAACGAGTCAACATTCAGCACTTCAACTACAACTACACACGTATGTAGTAACAATACATCGCTGGTTAAGACGCAAAGTGACGCGTATCCTTAGAATCTGATGAAGACCCAACAGTTTGTATTTTTTAAACTTGTGTAGCACTTACAAGCAAAGTATGTTTGCTGAGGCCTCCCGATTTTCATGAAAATTTTTGTGCATGTAGGCACTGCCCGTAGTACTTCACGTGACCTAAAACTTGTGGCCAGTTTTTTGTTGTTGATGAGAAAAAAAATAATTTCAAAAACATGTTTCAACGAGCGAAAAATTAAATGCAAATTAACATGCAATTTCGAAAGGTACCAAAAGGGGGGGGGACCATTATCAAAATTTCAAAAATGAAGAAAAATTAAATTAAATTGGTAATTCATGAATTCATGAATTACCAATGGACATTGTGAATACCCTTCAGTTTACATCTCAAGCGACGATATGCTCGAATAACAACCACCCAAAATGAATGCAAAATTCCCCCCAACTGCACAAGATACATTACATCGCAGAAGCAGTCGTTATCACTGGCTCTGTAACTCTATATGCATTTTAATGACAATAAAAATAAAGTTGTTCTCTTCTGCCATAGCAAGTCTCTTTTTTAATTCTTTTGCACGGATTTCATTTCATAAATTTCTCACGTACTTTTTTTTATTACTTATTCGAGCACAGCAAGACTCATCCACGTAATCTGCATACCCACTCCAACTTTCTGATTTTACATTTTAAAAGACTTGCTTGCTAGTAGCTACTCTCTTTAAACTTTGTAATGCTTCAACTGCCTTTCCAGAGTGAGAAAATCTTGAGATTGTAGTTGCAAATCGGCTTAACTCCACCCCTACACATGAACACGATACACCGTATGTTTTCATGTTACATCTACAAACCAACGCCCTGAAGGCCCTGGTCCGGAAAACGGGTCCGCTATTAGAGGAAATACGGTATTTAAAATCTATGCAAATGAGCCAAAATACCCACGGCACGTCCAATCATGTTTGGGAAGTCCAAAGTAACTAGTATTTGCACCTTAATAAATAAGCAAAAATGCAAAGTATCTACTTGAATATTTTAAGGAAAAATAAGTTTCCGATTTTCCTGAAACCATTGTTTACCTACTTGAAGGAAAAAACTGATTGCAAGGGTTAATGGAAAATTTGGCTAGTTGTTTTTTGTTCGACAATGAGTTTCTCTGTCCACACTTGATGGGTGTACAATCATTGGAATTAATTGTTGAACTTGGCAGAACGGTATTTCCAATTGAAAACATATTTTTCCTTGTGGATTAGTGAGGGTAAGTAAAGTCGTAAACTTTAGAAATTACAGCTTGTGGTAAGCAGAGGTACTTTAGTTTACATGAGAGATAACCGGATTTGCACGTTGAAGGAGACTTGAAAGATCAAAGTGTGTGCGAGTGTGTGAATTACATGGTTGTGTTGTGATATTAGAAACTCGCTTGTTTTTTGTTTTCAAGAAATTCGCTGCTCGCAATGTGTGTGTGGTGCATGTGGTGCTTCGTAGTTGCGCGTGCAAGTCCATTGTTTATTGCTGCCGGATGGACGCTCTGAGCTCACTGCCATTATACGTGTACTATTACACACTCTTGCATTCTTGATTTGTTAATTCTTGAACATTTTTTTCCTCCTTACTCCATTGGGTTAGTGCTGGCAACTCATTTGAGCTCTTGGGATTTCCGAGTTGTTTTCTGCTGTTGACTGGACCAGCAACAATTAAACTCTGTGCTTCCCACCACAGCCCCATGACTCACTAGTCAGCTCCAACCATTAGACACCAGTTCAGAAATGAGGAGAGCCAAATATTTCGCGTAGGAAGGCAGAGAGAGACAAAAGATACAAGTCAATTAATTAATCTCCGTCACTGCACTCGCTCAGCACAAGAAAAGTGCATTGAATTTTGAACGGCAAGCTTTCACAATAATTGAGTCATTCCTGCAGTTCTTACGAAATGCAGGGCAGATAAGAAGTGATAGCAGCAGAGGTCAACAATTTAGAAATGATTTCTGACGGCAGTTGCAGGTTGAGTGTCGGTGAATGTGGCTTATGTGACTTTGCTGGACATCTATAAACAATGAGAGGCTAGAAATTGTGAAATTTTTTTTTAAAGGTGGAATATCAGCCTGGGATGGTGAATCGTTTGTCTACTGAATGATCCACAGAATTGCAACCCGTGCTCAGTTTATTTTATTTTAGCAAAACGAAGACTTGAAAACTCAACGTGAAAAATGGGATCAAACTAAGACACTCTTTTCTAGGTCCTGCATGCACCTTTGCTGTGCACGTAACACAAAATATCTGCCAAATAAAAACATTAAGTATCAACCTCGAGTAGTGGATCACTTGGCTCTACAAAAACCAACAAACCAGAAACTAGTATTTATTTGGACTGATTGTACTGTGACTTTGAGGCACAGCATAAAGCCTTTCAAGAACTAAAGGGTCAAATTATCAACCTCGAATAGTGGATCACTTTGCTTCAAAAAAACGAGAACAGAAATTTGTTTTACGGTCAATTAATGTTTCGTTGAAGGACAAGATAAAGTCTATGAAAAGTTAACAAAAAGATACAAGAAGAACCACCTTGAATGTTAGACCACTTGGATCTTAAAAAACCAAAGTAACGATTTTGACTGGCAATATTTTTTGTGCACATTTTTAAAGTGTTTGAAATATAAAAAAGATAAAAGACCAACCTCGAATGTTGGATCTGTTGGCTGTTGAAGTACCAGAAGGTGAAGTTTGTGGGGTGTAGCATGTAACAGACTTGAATCAGTTTTTGTGAGTGTGACTGAATAAAATAAATTACTAGAATGAGTGGTCGGGCAATGCATCCAGTGGCTCTAATCCTGGGCTCAGTGGCATACCTTTACAGTACAATTAGCAACGTGGGTGTGATTCCCAGTCGAACTTCTCCAGTTTTTGTCGAAACCAATTATGGGACGCTTCAAGGGCTCAAAGCACTTTCTAGAAATAGTCGCAGTTATTTTGAATTTCGCGGCATTCCCTACGCTAAGCCACCAGTCGGTGATTTAAGGTTTGAGGTGGGAAAGTTATGTCCATTTAATTCATTAAACAATATTTAATTACAAACGTCTAAATCACTTTGATGTTAAATACTGAAGATTGCTTACTTATTTGGTGTGTCATTGAATGTTAGCCTCCCGAGAGACCAGATAATTGGACGGGAATACGTGATGCGGTCAGTTATGGGTCAAGGTGCTGGCAGTTGGAATTCGTGACAAGGAGATTGCAAGGTTTCCTTTTTTTATCTTCTGGGATTTTTTAGCCAAAAAATAGTATGCAGAATGCTATAAAGTATAACAATTAATGTGAGTGTGAGTGAGGGAATTAAAAGGAGAAAGCATCTGGGAAATACTCGTTAATAGTTTCATTAATTTATGAGTCTAATCTGCAATTAAAGAAATATTGTTGTGTAGGAAATGAAGACTGCCTATTTTTAAATGTCTACACGCACCGAGTGCTGACGAGGGGCGAAGTGGATGACGAAATACTTTATCCAGTTCTTGTTTACATTCACGGGGGACTCTTCATGTCCGGCGTTTCTAATTCCTACCGACCCAAGTACTTCATGGAGGAGGATGTGGTAAATACATTCCAACTCTTGGTTTATGAATCTTTTAATTTTAGCGAATAAACAACAAGCAGATGCATGTACTAATTTCCAACGTTTGTTTCTGCCACAGGTACTGGTCACAGTGAATTACCGTCTTGCCTCCTTCGGTAATTTCCTAAACTATCAAAGATTAGTAGAAGTTGAATAAAAGTGAAAGGAAGCCACGTGTTATTGTACTTCCGTTAAGCTTGTTCTTAGGGTAATGTAATTACTTTTGTGACACAGGGTTTCTGAACACGGGGGACGACGTGGTGCGCGGGAACATGGGTTTGAAGGACCAAACGATGGCGCTGCAGTGGGTGAAAGAAAACATTGAATACTTTGGAGGCGACCCTGAGTTAGTGACGATCGTGGGGGAAAGCGCGGGAGCGGCGTCCGTTCATCTGCACATGCTTTCTCCCTATTCAAAGGACCTATTTTCCCGCGCAATTTCTCAGAGTGGAACTTCCATGAGTCGCTGGGCTCTGGTGAAGCATCCGCAGAAGCAGGCGCGAACTCTCGGACGACGCGTTGGCTGCCCCTTAAAGTCCACGTCCGAAATGGTCGCCTGTCTCAAGTCTAAAAGCGCGCGAACCATCGCCCGCACTCATCACACATACGTGGTACTCTCAAATATTTGCATTCTAGAAAATTAGAAATAATTCATTTTGACTCTGTGAAAAATTAACTTTTGAATTTGAAATAACAGAAAGATTTACTTCGCGGGAAATTTTCAACATTTGGACCCACGATTGAAGCAGTGAATGACACGAAAACATTCCTGGCAGAGAAGCCCGTGGAACTCCTACGCCAAGGGAAAGTGGCCAATCCAGTGCCCTGGATCAACGGCGTTAATTCAGAAGAGGGCCTCATCTACGTTGTGGGTCTGTTTATTTACACCCATCATTCATCAAAAATTGTATACCATTAAAAGAAAGTTACAAAAGTGTTTATTCTACACGCAAACGTTTTCAAAACATACTAGAAATCTACATTTTAAAAACATACAAAAATACAAACCAACAGTTTCAAAAATCAAAACTAGAAATCATCATGTTTAATAACATTTAAAAATATTAATTAATACTCTGAAAAAAGCCAAAAGTAGAATCTAATATTGCAAGAAGATAAAAAGAGAAATTCGAAGTTTGAAAAGGATGCCTTACTAGATTTAGGTATTAGCGCTTGGAAAAGTCTCGTTGAAAGGTGTGGTTCTGTTGCAATTGCAGGTGTAATTCGAAATGGGACTCGTCTGGCCCGCCTAAATGATCACTGGTTCACCTACGCCCCCACAATCTTCGACTACGAGGAGCACCCGGACCGGGACAACATCTCTACGCGAATACGGGATTACTACTTGGGTGAAAACGGTCTCGTTGGGATGAGCACACTGGAGGAGTCCGTGAACATGTTTTCGGATCGGTCCTTTTTCCAGGACAGCCACGACGCAGCCGTGCTCCAGTCCAAGGTGGCCCCCGTCTACAGTTACTTCTACTCCTTCAAGGGCGACTTCGCCCTCGCCAACATTCTCTTCGCCATGAGCGGCCAACTCCCGGAAACCATCGACTTCGTCGTCGGCAACACGCTGCGCTGGATTTCCTCGAAAATTTTAAGAAGGGAGCAGAGACACTACGGCGTTTGCCACTCTGACGAACTGGCAGTATTTTATAATTTACCCGTTGTTGCCAGGGAAATCATCCCCGGGTCCCCCGACTACTCATTCTCAAAGTCCCTCATTAAATTATGGGTCTCCTTCGCTAAAAAGGGGTAAATGTTTTCTCTTCTTATTTTTTTAATTTATTTTTGTATTCTTGTCTTTGACGAAGTTAATAATAATTTTGCATATTTGGTTGGATACAGAAAGCCGAGTAGTGCCCATGGGGTGACTTGGGAAGCGGTCGCCCCGAAGCCGGTGGAGGATGCTGGCAGTAGAAACAGTAGCAGTGGCCTCTTTGCCATACGTCGACTGGAAATAAATCAGGAGCCTCAAATGGTTGATGAGCCCTTCGCAGAAAGACTCGCATTCTGGAAGTCTTTAAATCTTGACGACTAGCTAATTAGTTTCACAAATACGTCCTCCTCTTCGCAATACAAGCAATAAAGTCAAACAACTTGGTTTGTTTTTGTTTTTTAAAAAGACTTGATTATTATTTCTCACTTAAAAATGCCCAAATCATGGTTTGCTCAGTTACTCTTTTCCGAAATTCTACGGCATCATGTCATGCTTCCAAGGCTCCTGTAATGGTCGCAGTAAGCAATTTATGATTCACACCAATTTACCTATGTAGCTAATTAATCGACCGTTGTAATCGCCAGGTGTAAACGTGAAAGGTGTTTAATTTGTTCAGTTTGACTAGAAAAATGAAGGAAATAACGTAGATCATACTCCCTTTGTTACCCGAATTAACTCGTACTTGATAAACATTATTAATCAAATTATTTAAAGGGTGAATAATATGGCCGGCCCTACCAGCAGCAGTTCTGTTACAAGGCAGATCTTGGTATGTCTGTTGCAGTGTGTTAACACTCAATATCAGATTAGGTAAATCAATAAAAGCGATATTAATAACAAGATGCATATCGTCGGCGAAGGTGCATTGTGACGCAAGTCCGTAAAGTTAGAAAACCTATTCATTTTCTTGCGGAGCTCATTTAATCAAAATATTGTTCCTTGGACTTGTGCCACAATGCAATTAGCTGAGCGCTAGACTCGCGCAATTCTTTTAAGGCAGGATTGGAGTTGCCCCACAATGCATCTTCACCGACGATACGGGTCCAGAATTCCCTGCACATATGATTATTGTTTGGAGCACTCACCCATACGTACTAGCTTGGAAGTTAGTTATTATAAACATTCAGAAAACAACTAGAAATGGAAATATGAAAAAGATGGAGTTAACAAAACACTTATCTTAAGTAAAGAATGCCATTTTGAATTCAATTTGATTTAGCACACTACTTCCCTGACTACCACATCTTTAGCACTGCTTCTTTAGTATCTTCTTTTCTATTCTACTAAGCGGATATCAGTGATTGTTCAAAAACGAATTATTATTATTATTATTGTGGGGTTTTATTCAGTCCAATTCGAAAGCACATACACAAGAAAAGCACAGAATTGTTTAACTTGTCTCAAAAATAGTGCTTATAATTTAAGATAGATTACACCAATTAAAATTTTGAACCACTTACAAACTAAAAACAACCTAAGTAACTAGGGATTAGCTACTAATAAATTAACAACTAACAATCATACGTGGCAGTAATTTAGTAAGGAAATATCAAGAAGCCCACGCTGCGTATATCGCGCTGTAGTTCGTAGTTCTTCGAAGAGCGAAGAACCGAGAACTGACCAGGAAGCCAAATCCTTAATAGCCGGTTTGTGCGGATCTGAATCTTGAGGTTTCAGTTTAGGTTTAGGGAGAAAACGGCCGTTTAACTCCATGTATTTTCTGACCCTAATCCTAAACTGAAACCTGGACGTTGCACAAACTCACTAATAACTGTATCATAACCACATCATGCGCGCATGATGCGGTTATCATGCGTTTATGATGCGTTTATGATGCAGTTATAACTATCAAAAATGGATTCACTTTTGGGCTAAAATGATGCAGTTATGATGTGGTGAATTGGTAGAGTGTACCTATACTGCTAGTTTACAGGTAGTTTTAATTTATGTCGTCACTAATGAAAAATAGGGATAAGAATATTTCCCACAAGCAAATAAGAATTCTTGGTTGAATCTGTTAGGAGTAACATCTAATTTTTAATGCCTTATCCGTGTGTAAACGGCATCCCGTATGTGGACGGATAATTTGTGGCAGTCCAGTGAAGCCACTACCAGCTCTTTGTCAAATTCAAGGGGAAAATCCGTGCATCTGGAATTTGCATGTGCTTAATTTATTTTCTACGCAAGCAAAGTATCCTCCTGGCATTCTCGTCAATTGCATGCAATCATTGGGTCACGCTTAATGCTGAAATGTGAGTGCAATGCTCATGGAGTGACAGCCATCGCGTTAGTTCGAGCCTTACGGTGGAATTCAAGATCGTTTTCTCAAACTGCCCTCACACTCAAACTCATTTGAGTATGAGTTTTGA